>JAVJIF010004898.1:0-56628 GCA_038442645.1 Agave tequilana
TCTCTCTTTACATTTGTGCAAAAGCATCATACTTCATTCATATCATATTTGCTTGTGTTGAGCATAATTCATATTGCTATTCTATTTGCTTGTGTTGTGCCTTGCATATTTCATATTGCTATATCTTGTATAGGCTTGGTTGTTTGTGCGTGCCTCACTTGTACCTAATCAACAAGAGCTTCACATAGCACCTCAACCCATTAAAGGGGAATCAAGAGGAGTTAGTCCAGAGCCCTTCACGGGGAATTCGGCTACACTTGTTGATTGTATTAAGTGTGTAGCAAAATTGCATTAGCTTCCGCATTTAGCGCACTTAGTTTTGCATTTAGTTCTAGATAGCATTTACACCTATTCACCCCCCTCTAGGTGTTTTCAATTGGTATCAGAGCTAGTGCTCCTGATACTTAGGCTTAACATCCTAGGAGTGAGATCCATTTGCTTGCTAATCTATTGTTTACATTTGCTTGTTTGCACACTCATATAGTTTACCATGGATTCATGACCCCACCTAGCTTGACCCTTCCAACATTGTTGTTTGGAAGTATAGGATGTCCATGTACCTAAAGACCCTAGGTTTGCATGTCTTTCTTGCGGCCACAAGAAATGCTATCTTGGAGATCGCAATCATATAGGGGCCAATGCACAAAGCCCTTGAGGCCATTAGAAGCACATTACCTAAAGATTATCTTATGTGTGTTTCTAATTTTGATTCCGCTTTTGTAGTGTGGAACAAATTGACACAACACACCACCTCCAAGCTTCAATTGCCAAATCAACCGGAGGAATCTAGTGGAGAATCCGAGTCTCAATGCTTCATGGTCCAAGGAATGACTCCCTTGAGGTATATTCGGAACCCCACTTAGATAATGATGATTGTGCTAGTTCTTCAAATGATTATGTTGATCTCCATGCTTTAAATGAAGAATTATCTATTGTATGTGAAAAATTAATTGAAAAATATAATTTGTTGAAAAAGAAAAGTCTAGAAATTGAAAAAGAAAATAAGAGTTTGCTTTCTAGACTTAACAATGTTTTGCAAGAGAAGGTTGAGGTCTATAATGAAAGGGATTCATTGAGATCTCAATTAGAACTTGCACTTAAAGAAAATGAGTTTTTGAAAAACAATAATGATTGTGAAAATATCTTGAAGAAAAAATGATGTTTTGTCTTCAAAAATTGATTTTGTTTTAAAGGAGAATGTTGCTTTGAAAAATAAAATTATTTCTATTTCAAATGATTTAGATGTATGTTTAAAGAAAAACATTGTTTTTGCAAAATAAGATTGATACACATGTTTGCCATGCTAGGGTAGTATCACACACTTCACCTATTGCATGCCACACTTCTTCTTCTAAGATTAATGATGATATTTGTTTGATCAAGAAGAGTGTAGATTGTTTGGGCTCCACTTTGAGCCAATGTGTAGAGGGACATACACGTTTGGAAACTTTGTTTCGAAAGAAACAAGTTCCATCTTTCATGCACACCCTCCACGCAACACATGCTCCTCACGGACACACTCATCACATGTATGCTCATGTGTACACATGTACACATTGTGGACGTAAGGGCCACCTTGCTAAATTTTGTTATGATAGATTACATACTCCTAATTTAGCAAAGAATTTTGTTTGGGTTAGAAATGAGACTAACCCCCATGGACCCAAAAAGATATGGGTACCAAAGACTACCCCTCCTATTATTTTTGATGTAGGTGTGGGCTCTCACATGACGTGAGAGTGATGACACCTTGGAGTGGATGCGTTCCGTACTTAAAGGAAATCAATTGGATGCATCACTTTCAAGAGAAGATTTGGTGGAGAGGACCACCTTGTTTGGAGAAACTAGAGCGGTGCCCTCTTTGGTTTGGTATCGAATCTCTAACTCTTATTTAGTGTTTACATGCTTTCCATGTTTATCATTATTAGCATGTTTTGATGTTTTATAGCATGTTTCATTGTCTTTGGATTAGTATGTAAATTCCATGTATTAGATCCTTCACATGCATGTATAGTATTTGAGACACACATGCTTATATGAACCCATACTTAGTGTTCTCACTTTTGTTTAAACTATAATGTACATCATGAATCTAATACATGTGAATTCACATAGTAATCATGTCTTAGTTTATCATGATGATTTTTATATTTATTTTTATGCTTCATGTCTTGATTACATGTTTAGATGTTAGTTTTCATTAAGACTAGTTATATACTTGTACATATAGTGGGCCACAAATAAATCTATATATGTTTGAGCTTGATTGCTTATTTGAACCCATTAGATGTGCTAGTATAGTCTAGTTTTAATGATCTATACATTTCAAACTTGTATTCCATTTTTGGATTTGTTTTATGATTTTTTCACTTCATGTATAGTTTGTATTGCCAAACTTTAAGATATACATGTATACCCCTGAGTCATTTGCCTTTCATGCAAATCTATATATGGACTCAATTGTGTTTAGGGATATGTTTGTATACTTATTGTGTTGACAATTCATACATATACCTTGAAATGAAATTTGTTTTGGTGAAGATTTTTTTTGTGTTTAATTATTTAACTTCATGTATATGTCTATCTTGTCCAAACTATTAGATATACATGTTTATCCTTTTGAGCCACGTGCCCTCATGCATACATAATTTGTGGACTCTTTATGTTTGAATATGTATGTATACTTTAGTTTGTATTAGACATACATATGCCTTGAGAAGATTAAATAGTTTAGATGATTTTTATGTTTTCATGTTTCAATGTTTAAGGAATAATTGAGCTTAATCGAATATTTTCATGATTATGATATTCACACCTTATTTGTACACTCACATTTATTACTTGCTCATGTTTATTTTCATGAGTCATATTTATGCTTTATGAATTTGAGTGTTGATTACCATGTGGATTTCATGTTTCATGAAAAATATTTTGTTTTATTCCTTGCTTGAAGGATTTCGTACTAGTTTAAAAATTTTCCATTTAACTAGTTACGGTATTCTTCATTTTAGTAGAGTTTTTCAAACAAAACTTATTTCAAATCTATTTTTGAAAACCCTACCATCCAAAGGGCGGTTGGAAGGGAGATCATGTTCATGTATGCTTTACAAGTGAAAATCATTTAAAACTTGAAACATGATTGGGTGGTAGATTATATGAGATATACACTTGATTATTATTGTTGATTCAATTGGTATCATTGAACTCTTTCAATTGGTATCAATTTGATTCTTTTGTATACTCATATGTGTTTGTGTATGTATACTTTCAATTGGTATCATCTATTGGTGATTGGTACTCATTCTATTTCATACACATATACTTGTTTTATTGTGCTACTATATTTCTATATCTTTAGCACAAATTTTGTTTATGCTAGCGCTTGAGCTTCACTTTATTTCAATTGATTTAGTTTTCAATTGGTATCCTATTTTCAAGCCTACGCATAATTTTTGTTGGTATTTCATAAAGGGGAGAAAATCCGTTTTTCATATTTCAATTGGTACTTGTATTTTCACTCCCTTGCTTTATGATAAGAAAATAAAAATTTCATTTGATATCATATACTTAAAGAAAAAAATACTATCTTTGATATCAAGATGTGTTGTGTTTTAAATTGGTATCTAAAAATTTTATTTTAAGAAAAAATACAAAAGTTT
The DNA here is from genome assembly GCA_038442645.1 of Agave tequilana. Lineage (NCBI taxonomy): Eukaryota > Viridiplantae > Streptophyta > Magnoliopsida > Asparagales > Asparagaceae > Agave > Agave tequilana. The sequence continues at coordinate 3,660 of JAVJIF010004898.1, forward strand.
GATTTGTGTTGACTATATGCATATAGATTCATGATGAGTGTATCTTGTATTGAAGAGCTTAACATCTTTTCTTTATGTGGTACACGTGTAGGGGGAGCTTCACATCTCCTCTTATACATTACATAATGTGTGTTATGTGAATTAGGGCTTAACATCCCTCCTTCATGTAATGCATATGTGTAGGGAAGCTAACTTAGCGTCTTCCTCTTCATGAATGTATATAGTATATAACATTTATTGATTTTTGTTTTGTTTCTTTTCAATTGATATCAAGATGCTTCATTGACATATTTATCTATTGATATCATGTTGTTTATAGTCACCCCTTATTGACCTTGTTTTTGTTTAGACAAAAAGGGGGGAGAACAATGTTTTATTGTTTTGATTGACAAAAAGGGGGAGAGAAAGATTTTACCCCTCATTTATTGTTTTGATTGTTTACCCTTTGTTGATGATTGACAAAAAGGGGGAGAATAATTGGGTTTTTATATGCATATATTTATGTTTTTGCATATATTAAGTTTAATATAGTTTAATGTTAATTGGTATCTAGAGCATGTTTGTTTTTGAACATTGCATTGGTATCTAGAGCCTCTTTATTGTTTATGCATATCTATGCATTCATGCTTGTTTTAAGAGCCTTCATTGCATATTATTATGTTTATTTGCTTATGCATGAGTTAAGGGGGAGCTTCTTTGAAGCTTAACTTTAATCCATGCATATATAACTCCATGAGTTTTGTCATCATCAAAAAGGGGGAGATTGTTGGCCTAAAGGCCTTCCACCCTAGTTTTGATGATGATTAACTCATGTAGTTATGTTTACTAATAATCTTGTGTTGTTTAAGTTTCAGATCATTAACCAAGATATTAGTTGGTAATTAGCTTCAACAAGGTGTTTAGAAGCTTTCATGGTGATTCCGGTGCCAAAGCTTAAAGATCATACCTTTGCACTCGGTGGATCATGTTTGGGAGCAAGTCTACTTGAAGATGAAGATCATCAAGAAGACTTAGGTATCCTAGTTTAGTTTAGTGTGTTTTAGATCCATTTGTAAAGCTTAGTATAGTTGATATGCTCAAGTGCACAAAACACACACGTTTTCATGTTTTGGATTTGGTTTTCATGAATAGTAAATCAAAACAAGTTTACTTTATTTCTATGTATATTAGATATATTCTAGATATACATACATGCTTTAAATTTGCTAGACAAACTTATTTTGACTATCCTATTCATGTATTGAAAAATCAAGTTTGATAAAAATACAAGTTTTGTTTTTGATAAAATTGGCAAGACACAAAAATGAATTGATATGATTGATATATGTCTTGAAATTTTTATCACTTGTTTGTGTTTCAATATAAAATGATAAAACAAGTTTTTATGGATTTTTAGAAGTGTTAAAAGATTTTTAGAAAAATATTTTACAGTGTTTTTCTGACCCAGATTTTTGTTCCAGGCTCAATCAGTCGACTAGTCAACCTGATCTAGTCGACTTGGGTGAAGTCGGTCGACCGGGCCGGTCGACTGACGTGCACAAATCTGTGCACGTTTGGAGACACTGGGATGGTCGACCGTCCGGGTCGACCGAGTTGAGAGCAGTGCTCTCTGTTTGTTTGGGTCGACCGGGCCGGTCGACCGGGATTGCCCAACGGTCATATTTTTGACCGTTGGCGGTCGACCGGGCGGTCGACCGCCAGGCCTGTCAGAGCTGCCAGCTCAGCTCTAACGGCTAGTTTTGTTTGAGGGCTATAAATACCCCATCTCTTGGGCTGTTTTATCAAGGTTTTCAAGAAGAAAAATTTCAGTGTTTCTCTAGTGTTTAAACAAGTTTTCAAAATAGTTTTTGTGCTAAAAAGATTTCATCCTTATGTTTTGGTTTTTGGAAAATCAAAGAAAATTAGGCTTTTGTGATATTGAATTGGCTTTCACTTTCTATCATCTACAAGAGATTTCCCAAGTAGTTTTTCTTTGTTGCTTGTTTCCAAAAACACCTAGTTTTTCACAATTGAGCTATCTTCTATCCTAATCTATTAGGATCATTTGTTTTGTGGAAAAAGAGAAAAGAAAGAGAGTTTGAGTTTGTGGTCTTTGGAACCACTTGTTGTACACCCTTATTCTTGTTGTATCCCTCTTAGGTAGAGGTGATCGGGTGATTGGTTTGCTCCCTCTAGAGAGAGGTGGAGTTTGGTTGTAAAACCTCTTCGGTAGAGGTGTTGGTTGTTGGTTGTTGGCTAAGGGCCTACCCCTCTTGTGTGAGGAGGTGGTTGTTTGAGAGAGGAGTTCGGTACTCCATTGTTGTACAAATCCTTCTCGGTGAAGGTTCCTCGGTGGGAGTCCTCGGTTGACGGTATAGTGGATTGGAAATCCTACACGGTGGTGTAGGCGGGGATGTAGAGCAAGGGTGCTCAACCTCGAAACATATCATTGTGTTTGCGTTTGATCCGCTTGTCTCTAAACTCTCTCTTTACATTTGTGCAAAGCATCATACTTCATTCATATCATATTTGCTTGTGTTGAGCATAATTCATATTGCCATATCTATTTGCTTGTGTTGTGCCTTGCATATTTCATATTGCTATATCTTGTATATGCTTGGTTGTTTGGTGTGCCTCACTTGTACCTAATCAACAAGAGCTTCACATAGCACCTCAACCCATTAAGGGGAATCAAGAGGAGTTAGTCCAGAGTCCTTCACGGGAAATTCGGCTACACTTGTTGATTGTATTAAGTGTGTAGCAAAATTTGCATTAGCTTCCGCATTTAGCGCACTTAGTTTTGCATTTAGTTCTAGATTAGCATTTACACCTATTCACCCCCCTCTAAGTGTTTTTCAAGCTTGTCTACTAATTCTCTTATAATCAAGAACAAAAACAGATTTAAGATAATCAATAAATGCATCTGATTCAGTAAAAGAAAATTAAAGTTCTGCTCGAACAATAAATTCAGCTAACTTATATTTATTTACTTCGGGCTTATATCTCCAAGTGGAGAGGTGCCTGAATCAGCTAATATTTGTATTTGTTGTGGTGGTAAACCGTGATCTTTAGTATGCTTTTTTTCATAGTATTTATGAAGAACACCTGTAATGTATCCTTCTTTATAATCAAATACTTGATGGCAGTACTTACATTTTGCCTTTTTTCTACCTTCAATAACCTTTTTTTTCAAAATGATTCCACACTAGAGAAGTTTTGGCCCTTACTTTAGTGGTTGTGCTAGTTGATTGTTGTGTTTCTTGAACTATAGTATCATGCAGTGCTGGTTGTGTATCGTGTTGTTCTTGTACTTCAGTAAAAAAGGAAGCTAGAGATTGTACGTGCACTGGTGATGTTGATATTAAAAGTTGAGAATATGAGGAATAGTGAGGAGGGAAGGATAGAATGCCGACATGTACCACTATCACTGGCATATACAGCATGTGCATTGGTGCAAAGCCACTATAGTCAATTGCATAGCTTGACGAACTGTGACATGGAGCAAATACGGATGTTGGAGGACCATAATTGTATGGTGGATAAGCGGCATATGTTGACGATGAGCTACCGCCAGATCAGTGTAAGGTACGAAAGATGAAGGATTGTGTGTTGAAGAAGGGTTACCACCGGTTTCGGATGAGGTACCGCCAGTACTCTAGTTGGGCTCCATTAGAATAGATTAAAAGTTGGTAGAGATTTGTAATTGTAAGAGAATAAGAGTGATTTATAATAGAAGAGAGTAGGCTGAGATTGAGTGAGATGAAAGTGAATGAGATTGGAGGGTATTTATGGAGGTTGGAGGGGTTTTTATTTATTTTTTTAAGGGAACACAAAGGCTATTTTGAGTCGTCGAGGGTTAAAAAATAAAAAAAACAATCCAGGGGTCTGAGACTAATTTTTCTCTCTCATAGTTATATAAAAATATTGGCCATAAAAAAATTTATTATAGAAGGGGGGTCGAGGAAATTTTTTTCGACCCGATTCGCCCCGAGATTCGTCCCGTGTCACGGAACGAATCTGATCTGTCCCGTTTACACGGTAAGCGTCAATTCATTTTGACCCGCCCCTAAACGGGGCGGGTCTGGGTGACCTCACCCGCCCTGTGCGACTCAAACAGGTGACACAGGACGGGGCGGGTCGAAGCGGGTTGACCCGCCCCATTAGCCATCCCTAGGACGAGCATGGGGGAGTGGAGCCATGGAGAAATTCTCCAAACTTCTTGTTTTGTGAGCCCATTTGGGACTTTGGGGAGGTGAGAGTGAGTTGTATTTTTCGAGGGGTGGCTATGGCTGTGGGCGTTGGCTATGTTGACCTGTGTGTGTGAAATGTGTATAAGTGGGGAATTGAATGAGAGAGCTGGTTTAAGAGAAGAGGGAGGTTAGGAACTGGGGAGTGGGGGAAAGGCAGTGGGAGATTTGAATATTGCGAGAGGTAACTTGGGACGCAAAATTAATGACTTTCTAGGTCAATGGCCACCCATGTATTTATGTATAAAATATTTGTATAAATATGTAAAAAGATAAATTTATAGACTATAAAAAAGTTTAGAAATGATAGATTAAGTTGTGCTAAGTTCTCCAATACTACCATTATAGCAAGCAGCTACCATTATAGCAAGCAGTTATGCGGGTCGTGATCCACAAGGAGGAAAAGCGATGGAAGTGTTTCTAGAGTCTTTCTAAGTTACTAGACCGGTTAATAAGATTCTTTATAGTTTTGAAAAGAAAGAAAAAGAAAGAGTTAAGTTAGAGTAGAATATAGAAGAAGAAGATGATGTTGGCGTTGGTGTTTCAAAAGAAGAACTTAGTTAGGAGAGAAAGAATCTAAAGAATAAGAAAAGAAAATGTGTTGGTTTTTAAAGTGTTAAACTAAGAAATTAAAAGTTAAAAAAAACTAAAATATACTTACCTTTTTGGGCTGATTACTTTGATCTGCGGCGAAGGTTCACCTTATGTTGGAGGCGACCAGCGCATAATCCATAAAATCGAATCAGTTCCCGTCCACAGTACATCATCAAGAATTTCGAGGAGCAAGCATGAAATGATATGGACATTAAAGAGGAATCCATCATCATGAGCTATCGGTGTTACTCGCAATGGCAAGACTATTCCGATGCTATAGATTCATATGAATAACACTCGGTACCAAAAGAAATTAAGTAAAAACAAGAAGAAGCATAAAACAAAAACCAAACTTAGATTAATTGAAAAATTAAAAAAGAAAAGAAGATTACATTCACTCTAAATATATTCTTCTTTCTTCCTCTTCTTCTTTCATGAATCTCTTATCTAATCTAAGCTTACAAATAAATAGAAAATTACATTAAAAATTAAAAAAAACTTAAGTTAAACGGGAGTAAAAGCCTAAATCTAGCTCTCTGCTCTGTGGTGCCCGTTTGCCTTCTGAGTTTGCGGTATTTATAGGAGAAAATGGAAAGGGAAGCATATAGGGAGAGAACACTAAAAGACGCTGGCCAACGACAGCATCTGGCCGCGGATCCGCGGTAAAGATCTGGCCATTGGGCCAGATCTTTGGCCGCGTGGTTCCTCTCGTTTAGATACTCTTTCATATTGCTGATAGAATCCTCTCTGGACTTCTGGATTCAATATTATCTTCGTGATTTTTCCAGTTAATAAAATAAATCTAACTAAATCTGTTTTAATTAGGAAATATTTGTGATTATCTTCTCCTTTTCAATTAATTATACATGGCAAATCAAATATTAAGACAAGTTAAATAGCAGAGTTTATTGCACAATAAATGTGGGAATGTAATAATAAATTATGCAATATATATGTACAATCCCACCCCCACACTTATCGTTTGCTCGTCCTCGAGCAAAACAAATAAAAAAAAAACAGAGCTAACATAATCTAACTCACTTTCGTACGAATCATGGTTGCACTTTGCACGTGCAACAAGCCGTTAAATCTCTAGGTTCCTCCTAGAGGACGAGTTTTATCTCGTGAGAGTTTTTAGTGAATTACAGCCACAAAATTCATAAAAGAAAAAACAAAGTGTTAGTATTTTTGAAAACGCATTTTAAAAAAGAGTGAAAATATTTGAAGTATTCTTGCAAAAATCAAGTAATCTATAAGTCAGGGTTACCACACTATTCATTCCTAAACTTAGTCTTCATGCAAGAACTTGTTATCAATCATGTAAGGATCAAAACTCTATTTCTCACCTAATCTTTCAGTTTACCCTAAATCATATGCACCTTTGTGACCGTGAATGTTTAACTCGGGATTCTTTAACTCTAACTCTTATGTCTTATTATTTTTTTAATGGCGGTAATATCCTTAGTTTTATTAGGCTTTTTAATTCACCGATGTAATAGGCCTTTAGTCGGTGATTCCCAAGCTGCACGGTCTTAGGACACCGGGGTGAGAAAACACCTCAAGGACTTAAGGACTCTAGCAAATAAGGCAACAAAACTAAGAATTTTATTTATGATATGAACCACTTTTAGGCGTGAATACTTATGCTTTATGAGGCACAAATATCCAGCTTAATCAAAGAATTTTGGTGTGTATATATATATAAGGCACAAGAATCTTTGTTTGAATCCTAAGTCTGTAAGTGTATAAAGAATGTATATTCATCAAGGTAAAAATCAAGACTAAATTACTTTTCTAATTTTTCTTCGTAAATATAGAAATCAAACAAATAACTTATTGATTAAGTGTAAGAAATCTAATTATGATTTTCTTAGTTCTTAAATTTTATCTAATTTTTTACAAAAATATGACAAAAATATTGTTTCTTTTTCAAAAAGTTTTTTAAAAGAAAAGAATTTTATATTATAAAAATTAAAAAAAACCTATGTTAGAACCCTCCCCCACACCTATCTCATGCATTGTCCTCAGTGTATGAATGAATACATATATGTATGAAAAAGAAGAAAGGAAGAAAAAATGTTAGGTGGTGGTTCCGTTGGTGGTTAGATTGGGGCAAATTTTGCTGCCTAATCTAAATAATATGAAGTTTCATGGAACCCATCTTTAACGTCTTTTCCATTTATATTTTTACTATCCCCTATTTGATTAGGATCATGCAAGATTTTAACATGAAAATTATCTAGGTTATATGATCAATCTTCGAATATCATCTCGGAGTCATAATGGTCTATACTTAGGTCCAATAAGGAAATGTGATTCGATGAAATGGATGATTTGGGCTCCAAAATGAAAAACGAGAAACAATACTAACTCGGAAATATAACTCAAATCTGGTTTCGATTCGAGAGTCGATTTTGGTTCAAGAGTTGGGTCCAAACCAAAGAGTTAAAATTCACATTCCTTTTCCACTAATTGGGAATGTGACTTTCCAAAATAAGTGGTTTAATTTCAAGATTTATGGGTGCGAAAATCAATGTTGCCTCAGTAATGTGATCCAAATTAGGTGAGGATACCGGAGTCAACAAAAATTTATAATTTGAAACTGAATCACAAAATTGAAGATTGAGTTCACATACATATTCAAGTTCAATCTCATTGAAGTGAAAACTTACCAATTTCTTAAGGGTTTGAAAATGGTCAAGTTCAAGGTGGTGTGATGAAATTGAATCTCGGTTATAGTTTTCAAGACACCATGTTCAAGATGGTGTGATGAAATTGAATTTCGGTTATAGTTTTCAAGACACCATGATTTTTAGTTTCTATTAATATGGTTAGAAAAATCAGGAATGATTAAAAATGTGTTAGATAGATTTTTCTCACACTATCATTATCATTAGGTTGCATAACTGATCCAACTCTGTCCTATTGATTGATTGGTTGAAATCATTTTGAATCAGAATCAAAGCTTCTAAATTATTTCTTAAATCAATCAGTTTTTCATGTTGTGGTGGAACTTGTAAAATGGAATAAGGATGTTAGATTTGAAAGTTTTGTGAAAATTGTGAGTCCATCATGTTTTGGAATTGTCTCTCAGACTCATGCAAGGCTTATATACTCTTTTTTAACGTGAATTTTTCTCAATCGGTTGATCTTTAAATGGAGTATATGAAGCTAAATATTGAAAATGTGATTGACCATATGACTCGGAGGAGTTGTATCCTCGCTGACTCGATGACGAGTTGAAATGATTGTTTCAATCTTATTCATAATACTGGGATTGGGGAGTAGGTTGAGTCAGATAAAACCAATCTGGCATACTTGATTTTTAAAGTTATACAATGCCGGGTTGGTGATATCTGAGTCAAAAGAAGTTGGGGTGAAACATGAATTACTATTAAAGTTGAAAAAAATTATGGTTATAATCCATAACACAAACAATGACAAAAATAAAAAAGCAAACAAATAAATAAATAAATAAAAAGAAAAATCTAGCTTATGTGAGGGTAGACCTTAACCTAGACGACTCCTAATTAGTTAACTGTCCAGGAGAGGTGTATTGCGACAGTCTGATCATAGGTTAATCGGCCACGTAGAGGCAAAATACAGTGGAAGGTATCCGTGCAGAGTAACGAGCCTTAATTACACTAAACCACTAGTTTCGAGGATCTTACCTCTTAATCACCAACCTTAGACACCGATTTGGCCTGAGTCACACTCTAACAACTTTAGAGTGATTTATTGATGCTCAAGATAGTTTACTCACACAAAAAGATTTTTTAAAAATTAACTAGTTTTTTAAATTGATTTATCTGTACATGTTTTTAATCCTTTTTACCATGTTTTTATCTCTATGTGTCTACATGTTTTTCATAGTTTAATTGAATGCCAAAACATTTTTAAATTCATATATGTTATTTCAAAATTCAAAAATAAATTTAAAATACAAATATTGAGATTTTTGGCTTGGCCCGGTTGATCGTACGTCAGAGCTTGCAGTGAGTTCTGTACAGAGCTCGATCGACTGAGCGGTCAGCCAGATGTGCACACGATACATGTATCTATGTATGGGGATTATCAATAGACCGCTTGATCGACCGACACTCTTGAACTCACTAGCCGTTAGGGTTGATCGACCGATCAGTCGACAAATTTTGTCAAACTCCAATGTCAGAAGTTTTTGTATCTGACTTCGAATCGACCGCCTGATCGATTGCTAGCAATAGTTACTTTGAATAGCCGTGACCGATCGACCACTCGGTCGACCGCCAGAGGGCCAGATTGGGTAAAACGGATAGTTTTCAAATTAAATCAGTCTTGTCTTTTCAAAACAGGAATTTGTTGGCCAAAAGGCCACTAGCCCTAATTTTGATGATAGCAAAATATATGTAGTATATTTTTAACAATTTTATTTAGCAAAGTTTCAGATTAACTCTTTGTTACATTTGGTTCCATCACAAGACTCACTCATTTGGAAGCCAAGAACATGTCGATCCCATAGTCTAAGTACATAGAAGAGCTCAAGGATCAAGATTGCAAGAGAAGACTATATCAAGATTTGTATTTTTGCTTTTTGCTTTTTAGATAGAATTTATAGTCGTTTGTTAAAACCAAAATGATATAGGTTAATAGCTTTTGGGATTGACACACACATATCTTTCATATTCCTAGAGTGGTTTAAAAAGAGTTTAAAACATTTCTTTCCGTTTTCAAGATCGAGTTTCAGAAAAACGGGTTTCAGAAAAATCAATTTTTGATATAGAAAAGTGTTTTTACAAAATATAGTTCTAACTTTATTTTATGTTGATCCATGATCACATACTGGTTCTATCAAGTCCCTAGAAATATACTTTGTGTTTAAAAACAAAGTTTATTTTTGTCAGAAAATAACTGGTTTCAATAAGATCTTCATAACATGCTTTTGGCCCAAGGTCGGACGACCGATCGGTCGATCGTAGGCAGAGCGGAATTGTTCTGTCGGTCGACTGAGCGGTTGACCGACATGCACCAAAGTGTATTGTGTGCACTTTGGTCGACCATGCGGTTGACCGATTGCAAGAGTTTTGCTCTCAGTTGAGTCTGGTCGACCGCCGCGGTCGACCGATAGAGAGCTTTGCTCTCTGTTTAGAAAAACGGTCGATCGCTATCCCCAATAGTCGAAAATACGGCCGTTGGCGGTCGACCGACCGGTCAACCGACAGAAGGATTTCCTTCTAATTTTTTCCAACAACTATTTTTCAGTTTGTCTTTTTCTGGGTCTTTTCCCAATGACTCTTTTGATTTTTCTTCTCATGTTTTCATCCCCTATAAATAGTGGGATTGTAACAATTTTAACAAGTTTGAAAAAAGAGTTTACAAGTTTACAAGAAGATTTAATCTTTTTCTTAAAAGATTTTCTTTTGAGCTAAAATTTCACATTCTTGATTTTTAGCTTGAGCCTTCCCTCTTCATTTTTACAAGCTATTTTCACTACACAATCCCAAAGAGTTTCACCTCCTCATCTTAGTTAGAGGATTGTGCTTGTGAGCCATTTGTGATCAAGTGAAGATCACCGATTTCTTTCTATTGTGAAGTTGTAGAGGTTGCGGCCTTAACTGAGCAAGTGAGCTCTGTTGTTGGTGTTGTGGCACCTCAGGAGAGGACTTGTGAGTTCAGTGAGTTCTAGTGAGAACTTGTAATGGTTAACGATCTAGTGAGATCGGTCATAGCGAAAATCCTTCATAGTGTTGAAGGCGGGGAAGTATAGCAGTGGCTCGAACCTCGGAACATATCATCATGTTTGCGATTGCTTACTCTTTCTCTCTTTTTCTACTCTCTCATTACTTACTTGCACACTTATCTTGTTACTTATTTGCAAGTATTTCTTGTATTGTAATTGGTATTTGCTAGGTTGCTAACTAGTAAATTTTAATTTCCCATTATTTGTCATTTAGTATAGCATCACCTATTCACTCCCCTCTAAGTGATTTACAATTGGTATCAGAGCCAACCCTAGTTTTGGTTTAACCACCTTACGGAGATCCTTTCATTTGGATATAATCATTTGTTGCATTTGCTATTTGTTTGTACACTTATACTTGTTTTCATGGCATCACACGACTTCTCTAGCATCAAGTCGATGGGTTGAACTTTCCTATTTGGAAAGTTAAGATGAACTTCTTCCTCAAGTCCCTAGGAGTTAGAATAGCTAAGGCTATAACTAAGAAATTCATTGAACCTCACAGTGATGAAGATACATGATCCGAAGCAACCGCTAAAAACTATGAGGTTAATGCTACAGCCCAATATGTACTTACACAAGCATTAAATGATGATGATCTTTCTCGTGTAATTAATTACAAATCCGCTTATAAGGTTTGAAATGATCTGATCATTACTCATGAGGGGACGTCGCAAGTAAAGAGATCTAAAGTTGACTTGCTTCATTCTCAATATGAGAATTTTACATGCTTGAAAATGAAAGTATTAATGAGATGATTACTCGGTTCACCAAGATTACTAATGAATTATCTTCTTTAGGTGATACCATTTTCAATGATCAAAAGATTCGGAAGGTCATTAAAGCTCTCCCTAAAGCTTGAAAAGTCAAGATGACAACCCTTAAGGAGCTCAACGATAGAGAGGAGATGGACTTCTCCGATTTTATTAGAAATCTTAAAACCCATGAGATGGAAATGAAGGTGAGAGAAGAAAGGGCGACTCCAAGGAAGAAAGCGATAGCTTTCATGGCTACTCTCTCATCCCTTGATGAAGAAGAATCGTCAGAAGATGATGATGAGGACTTTGCTATGCTCATTCGAAGAGTGAGCAAGATGTTTTATAAAAAAGGAAGACAAAGCAACTTTCGAAGAGGAATACATCAAGGGAGATTTGAAAAAAAGGAGGAGAGTCCTTACTTTCATTGTAAGAAGACGGGCTATCTAATTACGGATTGCTCCTCACTTCAAGCCACTACCTCCAAGAACATGCATAAGAAGAAGAAGGTGGTGGTAGCCACTTGGGATGATTCGGAAACGAATTCCGAAGAGGAGATTGATGCTGCACACGTTTGTTTCATGGCAAATGAAGAGGAGGCTTCCATGATAAATCTCGAAACCTTTCTAAAAGATGATTTAATTATGGATGAACTTGCATAATTTTTGAAAAATTACAAAATAAATATGAAATATCTCTTGCAAAAAATAAAAAATTAAAAAAGGAAAATGACTTTTTAAAAATAAGTTAGAAATTATTTTTAAAGAGAAAAATGACTTATCTATTTCTTTGAGAAAATAAAAAAGAATTTTAATAAATATAAACTTGTTTGTAAGGGTAAAAGTCCTAATATTGCTTTTAATAAAAATAAATTTTTGGATATCCAAAAACTTATTGATGTTTTGGATACCACTTTAAAAAAGTGTGCATTTGACATAAACAAATTTGCTTTTATGTTTCCAAAAGGAAAAACCTAAAGGAAACATACACCTCATTCATCTCACACACACCATGAAAAACATGCACAACATGCACATCAAATACACCTAGAGGTGGGTGAGTAGGTGTACTAGCTAATTTAAGGACAAATGATGCGGAATTAAAACTCAATTGCAGCACATTATATGTAACCCAAGAGTGTAGCCGAATTCCCCGTGAAGGGCTCTGGACTATCTCCTCAAGATTTCTCTAGATAAGAGTTGAGGTGCTATATGAAGCTCTCTTGGTTCAACACACGTATGGGCACACACAAACTATATCTAGCAAATGAATAAGTGCAATATAAAGCAATGCAAGATATAAGAGAGCGAGAGAGTTAAGAGATAGTGGATCACACACAAACACCAAGATATGTTTCGAGGTTTGAGCCACTGCTCTACGTCCCCGCCTTCACACAGAAGAATTTCTACTACTACACCAGGACCTTCCATAAAGGGACCTCCACTGAAGAATTACATTTCTACACTTGGAGTACACTACTCCTCTCTCAAACACAATCACCTCTACACAAGAGGGATAGGTACAAAGTCAAAGCTCAACCACAATCACCTCTACACAAGAGGGATAGGCACAAAGCTAAAACTCAATCACATCTACACTAGAGGGATAGGCACAAAGCCAAAGTAAAGAAAAGATTATAATCTTGGTGATCTAATAATGACAAACAATACTTGGTAATTATAAATAGACCACAAACAATTTTCCACACAAAATAAGATCCTATAGATAGGATTAGATATGATAGCTCAAGTGTGAGAAAATAAAGTGTATGAAAATGAAAATAACAAAAAAAACACTTGGAAAAAATACTAAATAGATTTGTAAAGAAAGCACAAAACCAATTTTCCAAAGACTCTCTTTTCTTTGATTTTTCTAGCACTTTAAAAAAAAATAAAAGATAAAACTTTTTGGCTCAAAAACTCCTTTTAAATTTGTTGTAAAACACTGAAAAAGATTGGAAGTAAGGTTCTTTAAAATCTTATTAAAAACAACTTGAGAGAACCCCTATTTATAGGCTCTCAGAATTATAGCCGTTGGGGTCCAGAAATGGTCATTTTTGACCTTCCGGTCGAGCAGCTGGTCGACCGTCCAACGATCATATTTCTGACCATTGAAGATCCAGTCGACCGCCCAGTTGACCGCCCCTGGCAAACTTGCCGTCCGGTCGACCGCCCGGTCGACCGAGCCTAAAGCACTCAACCTGTCGATCGACCGCTCGGTCGACCGACACTACCCGAGAGTTGGGTAGTTACAGTCGGTCGATCGCCCGGTCGATCGACATTGTAGGCAAGGCCTTGTGCACGTCCATGTGCACATCGGTCGACCGAGCTCTGGTCCGGTCGACCGGTCGGTCGACCGCCACCAGGCTCAGGCTAGGGATAAGATATGAAACTTAGTCTTTTTAACTTCTTTAAAATCCCATAAAATCTCATAAATTTCACAAAAATCAGTTCTTATAAATATTTGAAGAACAAATATTTATGACCAAACATCAATACATATTACAAACTATTTGAACTATTTTTGTGATATAGATATTAAGCATTAACACAAATTCGGTATTTTCCGAAAACTAAACTTTGAAATTGAAAACCGATTTTTCTCAAACTTGTATAATACAAAAATAAGATTTTAAACTCATTTGAAGCATAGATGTATATAGATGAATCCAATATACATTAAACCATGTAATATTGTTTTGATTCTATCTATTCATGAAAACCATATATATGTAAGAAATCCAAAACCGGTTAAATCGAAAACCAAATGTATTGAACTTGTGTGTGTGTGTGTGAACTTGAGCATATCAACACTAGTCTATCTTACACAAGATCTAAACACAAATTAAAAATAAATAAACTGAAGTTTTCTTGTAGAACACCTTCTCCAAGTCAACTCGATCCAAACACGAACCAAAGAGCTTGACTCCATCCGAGTGCTAAATGCGATCTTGATACGCGAGCTCTTGAATCATCATGTGTTAGCTCCAACACTTAACTTTGATTCTTTTGTTGAAGCTAAACATCGACTAAGATATGGATCAAATATCTGAAACTAAATAAGCACAGGATCATTGATACTATAACTATATAAGTTAATCATCATCAAAACTAGAGTGATGGACCTTTGGGCCAGAAATCTCCCCCTTTTTGATGATGACAAAACTCATGGAGTTATATATGCATGGATTAAAGATAAGCTTCATTGAAGCTCCCCTTTAACTCATGCATAGCAATAAACAATTAGATATTCTATGAAATGCATAAAGTAAACACAAACATATATACATAAACAAGGATATAAATATGCATATATAAACTCTCTAAATTCTTCTCCTCCTTTTTATCAATTCATCAACAATGGGGTGAAGACAACCAAAAAATAAAGATGTTTATGTGCTATACATTCATGAAGAGGAAAGACGTTAAGTTAACTCCCCCAGCATACATGCATTACATGAAGAAGGAATGACTAGACCCTAACCGCATAAAACATAATATACAATATATAAGCAAAAATGTTAGAAGAGATCGTGACCGTTGCTGGAATAATATAAATAAAAAACACCATAGCCATGTCTGACAGAAGTCCTAATTCTGAAATTCATTTCATCTCGATGTTCCTTATGCAGCTGTATAGTCTATCTGTTGCTACATCTCCTGTCTATTCATATCTTTAGTTGGTATAAAGAAGACGAGAACTGAAAAGTGAAAAGATGGAATGGAGACGAACGCTGAAAGGATAGGAACAACATGAAAAAAGAAGGTAATTTGAAAAATAAGACTGAGGGTAATGGTGTGATAAATTGGATATGATATAAAAAACTACCAACTCAAAGCATGACAAAATGGGGATAATGGTTACGGGTGACACCATCAGGGTTCCTGTCCCAAATATCAGGCATTGCTTTCTGCTCTCACCTCATCTGATACTCTGGCTTCCTTTTTGGTTGAATCATATGCTTGCCTCCTTCTACCATCTGCTCTAGCACTTGGTCTTCTTTGTGCTTGGTTATATGCTTGCTAGTAGGGATGAAGTGGGGCTCCTCTGCAGTAGGTCCTGGTTCTTTCTCGATGGTGGTATTGGATGTGCTGATCAGACCGGTGCAGCGTTCTTTGTCTTCTTGAACGGAAAATTACTCTTCAAATGATCTCCGGATCTGCACACAAAACATAATCCATAGGCCTTATGATAGTTATGATATGGGTGTTCATGCTTCTAACAGAACTCACATATTGCCTGTTGAAGGGAAGGTTAAGAGGACATATGGCCAATGGGGTACCAATGGGTCTCGATGGATCCTCTCCATCCACCAACCGGAAGGGCCTCTTTACCGACTTCTTCTATATCTTATCCTGACGCTTCTTTTCCAATCCCCGTTCTACCTTACGAGCGATAGTAAGAACCTGAGAATACGTCTTGAGCTACTGGGATATAAGAAACATCAAAATTTTATTCTCAAGCCTTACTGAAATCTACTTGCTCGATTTTTCTCATGGCTACCATGTACGGTGCAAATCGACTAAGTCGTAGAAACTCAACAGCATACTCATTCACAGTTCGGTCTTTCTGCTGCAATCTGATGAATTGTTCTTCCATTTATTTCTACACCATCTTCGGAAAGAACCTCTCGTAGAAACTTTCCAAGAGCTAGTGTTAAGCAATTGGCTTCTCCAGTCTCGCTTCTTCTGCCAACCACCAGATTCTTGCTACATCTCTTAATTGTATCTTAGTCACTTCCACCTGGTTCTTTTCTGGGACTCGAGCCGCCTTCACGAGATCCATTATGTCGATTAGCCACTGCTCAGCATTCAATGGATTTTCAGTTCCAAAAAACACAACTGGTTTCAGTCTCCTGAAATTGGTCATATTTCTTTATCTTGATTCACCCTATACCGTCAATAAACCCTGGTGTAAGATTTTTGTCTGCTTCTGCTGATTTTCCATTATATTCTTTAGAAGTCTCATCTGATCCTCATTCCTCGCACTAGGGTCACCTTGAGAAGGGCCAGAACTATCACGATTTTCCTGTCTTTCCACGTTTAAGTTGGCCAAAAGATAACGGGAAACTAAAATAAGCAGATGGAAGGGTTCAGGAGTCAAATGATGGAATATAAGGAAAGAAGAAATAACTTTGTACTTGTGATTAGAATGTATAGCCAAGGACTTATGTGCTCCAGTTGCAAATTAATATTCCATTAATATGCCGGCTGGTTGTACTGAAGATGTGAGAGTTTAGGCTCCGACACCACCCTATAACGCCCCGATCCCGCGGGTACAGAGACGTTACTGCCACATATATTCGTAGGTCGAAAGTACCCTCATATATATACGTTAAGCATCAGTACAAGAAGGAGTCAGAGTACGAAAGTACGCGGTGCATTATACAATCCAACATATGAATACAATTACAAAGTTATCACAGGATGTGATACAATATTATAAGAATATTACATTACTGATAGGCGCAAATGCGAGAATACAAAGAGATATACAATTATGAATAGTACAAAAGGCGCTCACGAGTTGCAAAAGGAAAACTCGAGAGCCGAGCAGGGGGCCTAGAAGGATAGGTCTTCAGATGGTTTGTCAATAATCCATGCTTCCATTGCGCATCTCTGATCAACAACCGGGAGAATCCACAAGCTCCAAGCGCTGAGATCTGGACATACAGATTCAGGGGAGTCAGAACTCCCAACGAGTGGTGTGGTGAATGCCAAGTGGTGTGCAGGGACAAACACACGTGATTGATAAATCGAAATCAAAAGCATGCATTGAAAACCATGTCGTGAACACAGACATACAGGAGTATAGAGTGAGACATCAAGTAATGTATCAAATACAAATATGGATAAAACTAGTTATGTAGTATCTCTAGTTAGTAATACTGTATCTTTATTTTTTTCTAAGTATTTATTTTGTTTTACTGATTATTTTATAGTTAATTATAATATCAGTGTTCATTACAATTATTATATGGATTATTATTAATTATGGTTACTGTTAATTGTTAGTAGTCTTTCTTATCATCACTATTATAATTATCATTTCTATTATTATGGTTATTGTTATTATTATATTGTTATTCTTATTATTATTTATTATTATTAGTATCTATTATTATTATTTTTTTGATTAAGTGCTTAATATATTGATTATTGTTATTGTTATTATTATTTATAATATTGTTGGTGTTATTATTTATTATTAGTGTTACTAATTACTATTATCATTACTAATATTATTTTATGTGTTGCTTTAGTATTATTATTATTAATAATATTATTGTATTTATTTATTATTAGTAGTAGTATTCCTCCTCCTTTTATTCCTATTCTAAACCCATACCCATTAGCCCATGATTCAACCATTTACCCATAACCCATTGGTGATTCTATGCCCATTAACTCATTACTCTAACCTGAAACCCAATAACCTACTATCTCTTACCATTATATATATAATCTCCTAATCAATAAACCCTAAGCCTAATCCTTAATTATCATAAACCTAATCTTTCCCCCTCTATGATCAGCTGCCCTCTTCCATGCTGCTGCCACCACCCCAAAACACTCTCCTCTGTCATCACCGCATCCACCTCCCCTATCTCCCACCTCCCCTATCTCCTCTCAACCTTCACCTTGCTTCAACCCCCTTGCGCCTTCACCCCATCCCCTGAGCGCCGCACACCCAGATCCCGTGTCACGCGCGCAACTCCAATCCAATCCCACAGCCCGTGCTCTCTCCCTTAACCGCACCACCTCATTGGTTGTCCTCCCCTATCTACAACGCACACCACAGCCCTTATCTCCCTTGTCGTGTACACCACAGAGTCGCAAGCCATCCTCTCCACCACCCATGACCACAGCACACCCCACCCGGAGCTCCTCTGGCCAAGCATGGCGTGCAATAGTCCGAAGCCCTCCTACTTGCCGAACTCCTCAACCAGGAGTACCAGCCGAGGACAGCCCAACAGCCGTAATGCCATCTCCTTAGCAGCCTCGACGACATCACCTGGCCGTGAGCCACCCAAGCCAGGCCACACATCCACCGAAGCGCGAGCATGCAGCCACTAACGCGAGCAATGCCCCGGACTCCAACAGCCCATGCACGACAGCGACAACAACCAAGGCAAGCCATGCACCAACCTTAGCATCTTCCTCCGAGCCATCTTTCGTCTCTCTGTGTGTCGTCGTTGATCGTCGTCGGTAAGCGTGAATGCAGCCACGCCCTTCACTGTTGGATCCTCTATCCATCGACATCCTCCACGGCCCCCGACGCCTCCACTTGAGCCTCCGTCGGCGCGCCACAAGTCGCCCCGAGTTAAGTGCATTAATATGTGTAGGGGTAAACTTGTAATAATATGGAATGTGTTTAATTGTGTATGGATATGTGCGTGAGTGTGGTTGTGGTATGCATGCATGTGTATGCATGTATTTATGCATGGATGTGTGCATGTATGGGTTTTAATTCATGTAAGTGTCTTTAATTTAGTTGTGTTTTAATTAAATATATAGTATGTCATGCATTAAATGTGTGTTGGATATTAATTGTATGGATGGGTAGTGTGTTAGTGTTTTAGGTGTGTCATGTAAGTGTGTGTGTGTGTGTAGGTGTATGTATGTGTATATTTGTATATGTATGTATGTGGGTATACACGTACGTGTATATGTGTACACGTGTATGTAAAGTGCATGTGCACATATGGGTAAGAGTGTATTTATATGTATTATATGTATTTGGTTACGTGTTACAGTGTTTCGGACCCGTTCGGTGAGATCCGAACCCAGCTACAGGAGACCCGAACCCAATTCGGATTTGTGGCCGTTATGGACCCGATACAATGGCGATTCGAAAACCGATTCATAGAAAGATCCGTAAATCAGTAGCAGTTCATGCAGTAAAGACCAGACGGTGATTCGCATCCAAAATCGCGTCATTTCATATGAGTATTTATTCTTGTGTATTTACCGTTGTTGGTATGCATTTACATGTTACTCTTATCATTTCATTTGATTTTCTGTTATATTTTATCAGTTTGATTACTTGTATCACTTCATGAGATATCAATGATTGTTCACTTTATTTATGTAGTTGATATGAGCCTGTATCAGCGTCATTTCATGTGTTAGTAGTTTGTCGTTGTTGGTTTAGGCCTAGTAGTGATATACCTTAGACTGTGACTCATTTGATCTACTGGTTAGTTGGCCCAGTTCATATTTGAGGGCAGATGACATATTTCATGTAGAGTACTTCTCAGACTTGTTATTCTTTCTTTTGGTAATAACTTAGGTGATGATTCATTTAGGTATTGACAACGGACTTGTTATGATGTTACTTTACTAAGAGATTGGATTTCTTGATGCTTGGATTAGTGTATGGACTTAGTTGGAGTTTGAGCTGAACTGGAATTTATGTTATTTACATTGGATATTGATCAGTATTTAGATGTGCCCAATGTCGTTGGATTGCGACCAGATGTGTGGATATCTTACCTTTGACTTCGATATGTGATATCATATTAGTTTTGGATTATTAGGAGCAAGGGTTCCTGGATGTATCAACTAATTATATCATTTGAGTATGGATGAGTTGTTGGTATTGACTTAGAAGTGAACTATTCTAAATTGCAGTTGTTTGAGGATGTTTCCTCTTTAGATATGATTTTAGTATGTATGACTTAGTTGGTCTCAAGGACATATCATGTGCTTCATGTTTAGTTATTGATTACTTCAGTTAATAGAGATTGAGTTATTATGATAGTGACCTAGTCGATATCGGTGATCTTGTACTTCAGAGTTATCGGATAGCAGTCATCACTTTATCAGTTATTGGTGAGATTATTTGTTGGTGATCATATGATGTGTTCAGAGTTTATAGGAGTTGGTAGATATCTGTATCAGTTACCAGTTGTTAGTGACACCATTGTGTTAGTGGCTATATCTCCAGTATCTTATTTCAGATGTCAAATATTAGTTGTCAGCTACTCAGTTATCAGATATCAGTTGTCAGATTATAAGCTATTACTGTCATCACTATTTGTTGGAGATATCAGTTACTCTTAATAATAACTCATATTGTTACTTGTTAATAAAAGACACCATAACCCGGGGAACAGGGGTAATTGCCTGATGATGCATGTCGTGTATTTTGGGAGGACTTATTATGGTACCGAGTTGTGGGTTCCAACCATGGGGAACCAAGGTAGTACTGGCTATCTAGTTTTTTAGTTGTCAGTTGTCAGGGTTATGCCCAGATTACGGCGCCACACTATTTGGCTTTTCGTGTGGGGCTGTGGTCTTCAGTTATTAGAGCTTTGTGGGTTGTCCTAGTTTAGCGCCAGGGGTGTTAGACCGTGGTACCGGGTATACACGGTACTCTTTCAAAACACATGCACTACATTGGCAGGCAGTTATAATAATGATAACTTTATTTGATATGTGGGAAAACGGCTGTGGTATAGGACACAGCTAAGTACTATATTAGTTAGGTTAATAATAACCAACTAGACTAGTGACATATGTTAGGTTACACATCTTGACATCAGTTGTTTGTTTACAGTTGTAACAGTTGTCTTTTATCTACATACATGTTGTTATTCAGTTATCCTTCAGTTATTTGTTTATCATATTATTTAGTTATCTTATGTTTGTAGTTTATCTTGTTTTTATTCTATGCACATTGTTTATATGCACGGGTACTTCTTTTTAGACACACTCACTAGGTCACTTTCTGACGACCCTGGATTTGTACGTCCAGATATTGGACGCTTTCTTATATTGTTCAGGTGATCGATGAGACCGTTCTCTTTGCGAGGAGCTGGAGTTCTCTCTTTTGGTTCCGGTATTCTTATCTTTCTTGCCTTCCTGTTATTTCCTGATTCTCGATATATTGAATTCAGTTGTTATTCCAGTTCTTTATTTATATGATATCATGTGTGGTTACTTATATGTTATATTGCAGTAATCATGATTCATTATAGTTTTGATTTATTGCTTGTTTCGGGTTACTTAAGGCTTAGCGCATATACGTGAGGTATTTTCCTTGCGTATATGCGTCGCCGACTCGCGTCGCGTCTCCGCTTCAGCGTATTTTGGGAAGTGGGGCGTGACAAGTTATAGAAGTTCAGATTTTGGATTCATTAGATTGATACGTCGAGGGGATAATCTAAACAAGAAAACCCTCATCAATATACCATATATCCTATGTCATCATCATCTGAGTTCATACAACCTGAGTTGCCCTCGGTATAGCAGAACAGGAATGTCAAGAGCAATTATTGTGTCACAGAGATCATATACATGTGATGGATAGGATAACTTAATTATACAATAATAACAATCAGTGTCACCTGTTATTCTAATCATTTCCTTTCAGTGTCCTATACCACTGGCAGTTCACACCGAGCTCACACTCCGGTAGAACCCAATCCGAACCCTGATATTTGGACACCATTATTCAGATGAGGAAGTGATTCAATAACACCCGCTCTTGATTTTATTATTGTTTGGTAATTAAATTATATTGATGCATGGTCATGTGTTGAGTCACAAGCATGCCAGTACAATCAGTAAATAAGAGTTCAGAAAATTCCATGTAGCAATTTAGAACCATATTTAGTAAAACAAGACGTCCAGCTCAAGTTATACATCAAGAATTGTTGGATTATAATAACAGGACAAGTCATGTGGAGGAGTAAATTAATGTGCCACAATTTAGATTATCCAATAATAAACATCAATACCGTCTGATATTTCAATCATCTCCCCACCAGTGTCTCTCACCACTAGTAGTTCGTACTAAGATGTGTACTCCAATAGAACTCATTTGGATCTGATATGTGAGTACTAGTACCCGAACGAAGGAGAGACCAAATATCCCACATTCCTAATATTATTATTGTTACGTGTCAGGTGCTGGATCAGGAAGGTAGAAAAATCACGGACGCGGTAGTGGATACCTAGAGGTGGCCCCCACCACGTGTGTGGCGTGGCACTTTGGTCCACATGGTTCTTTGCTCCACACCATATGCATTCTGGGTAACAAGTGCAAAGAGGAGCAATGTGGATACCTAGAGGTGGTTCCCCATGGATAACAAGAGATGGCCCCCACCACGTGTGTGGTGTGTCACTTTGCTCCCTGTGGCACTTAGCTCCACTCGCCGTCCCTCTGCGTTCAGGTACATGAGATGTGATACGGGTAACAAGTCAGGAGTCAGATATAAGTTGTCGGGTGATTAACAGGTCAGGTGACATGATACCGAAAAAGATATAATTAAATATTTCAAACTCTTCAAAACCAGCAAAAGAATATTTAGAGCATGTTTGTCAAGCACAATCAAGCGGAGCTATGCAAGCTGGAGGCACATCTAGTGAACAGTATTTAATCACTAAAACGCGTGGCGGAGCTACTAAGGTGATTCGGCTTAAAATGCGAGTTTAAAATCTGGTAGAGTTCCGCTTAGAAAAATCTAGTGATAAAACGCTGAATGCTAAGCACGCCCATTAGGTGGAGTTGAGAGACCCAGAGGGTCTAAGCGCACTCCTCTTTCGAGGAAGTGGGTGAAAGCTTGGAGGCTGAAGTACCTACAGTAGGTGTTAGTACCAAACACGCACGTTAAACACGATAACAGAACATGACAAGGAATAATGACAAGCGATCAAACACGCGAAGCTAGACAAGCTGGAGCGAGGCTAGCATACAGTGCTAGAGAATATCACACTCGGTATAGTTATCACTCGTGACGATGCCACGATAATGTACAGCTATGCTCACGACGTAACTACACTCGAGCGGAGTTAGCAAGAAAGCGTTATGCACTCAACTCGCCTACCAAGCAGAGCATGAGAGCCCAGAGGCTAAATGCAACCCAAAGGTTGTGTATAGAAAGCCTGGAGGTTGAACGCAGCCTGAAGGCTGGGTATAGTACCTGCAAGAGTGTTAGTGCCGAACACACGCATATAATAATGCAGTAATAGGCAACATCAAAGGCATGACATATGTACAGGAAGTAAACTACTCTAGTACAAGCATTCGTCGTAGACATAATACATGTACAGTCCTAAGCATTTAGCCACATACAAATACAAATGCACAGTACAAAATAAAGTACAGTTTACAACACGGGATAATAAATACATAAATCCCCGAAAATACAACTCAACCCGTCGAAGCGGGGAGACCAAAAAAAGAGGTGAGAACACTCGCCTATAAATCTTCAGAAAACACTGTAAATTCCTGAATCCCAAATCAAGTGTACACACCACCAATATAATATATATATATATATGAAGACAGAATAAGAGAGGGGAGAGAGGAAAGAGAAGCCAAGAAATAAGGTATTGCAGGAGAGAGAGTCAAAGAGAGAGAGTAAGAGAGAGAGAGAAAGAAGTGAATAAAGAAAGAGAGAGGGGGTTTAGAAGAAGGGGCTCAAAGCCAGGGTTGTGGGCCCTGGTGGTACTGGCTGCACCAGCTAGGGAGAAGGCGCCGCTGGCCAGGGGGCGGCGCCGGCGAGGAGAGAGAAAGGAAAAAAAAGGGGTGAAGGCGGAGTGGTGGTAGTGGGTTTGGTGAAAGAATTAGCGAAGGAAGGAGGTTGGTGGTTGTTGTATGAGGGAGATGGAGGAGATGGAGGTTGTGGTGATGCTAGGGTGGTGGAGATGGCACCGGAGGGGAGAGGTGATCGGCGGTAATGGTGGTGAGGTCGGTGGTGGCTTGGAGGAAGGAGATGGTGAGGATGATGGTGATGAAGATGAGATGGTGGAGATTAAAAATGATGATGGGGAGAAGGTGATGGAAGATGTTGGTGGAGGAGTAGGGGTGTGGATGTTGGCTGTCGGAGGTAGGGGGTTTACCAGAATGGGTCGCCGAAGGGAGGAGGAGGCCGTCGGGGCTTCGTGGTGGTGGTTGGTTGGAGAGAGAGAGAGAGAGAATTGAGAAGTGAAAGAGAGTGAAAATGAGAAGGTGGCTGAGAAATGAAAGAGAGATGGAAACTGTGAGGGAGAGGAAGAGAATTTGGGAGGAAGAGAGGGGTGTTGTCACTGGCTGCGGGTTGAGGAAGAAGAAAGAAAAGAAAAAGAAAAAGAAAAGAGAAGAGGGGAAATAAAAAAAAAGAAGGGGAGAAGATATTTTGAGTAAATGTGTGGTAGAGAATAAAAGGAGAAAAGAAAAAAAAAGAAAAGAAAAAAGAAGGAAAAAAGACGTGGATGAGAAAAACGAGGAAGGAAAGAAAAAGAAAGAAAAGAAAATACATAAATAAAACTCTGGATCTGTGAAAATCTCAAGAACACCAGAAATGCCGAAAATAGAGTAATCCGGAAAGGTCCCAAAAAATTTTAAAAATAGCAAATATTATTGATGAAATCAAATTCCAGAAATTCAATCCCGTTTTCAAAATAAAAATCCTAAAAATCTATCGGTCGACACCAAAACCGGTCGACACCAAAACCGGTCGAACTTCAATAAATTCAGAAAAATCCCTAGAAATGTATTAAGGTAGAAAATATGATTTTAAGAAATAATATGAAAGTGGATTTTAGAAATTCAACTCTATTTATAAATTAAAAATCTTGGAATCGACAAGCGATACTGGTCGACTCCGGATCTTATCAAATCTTGATAAATTCAGAAAAAATCCCCAAAAATGTGTTCAGAAAGAAAATAAGATTCTAAGAGGTACTGTGAAAGTAGTTTTCATAAATTTAACTCTATTTATAAATTAAAAATCTAAAAATCGATCAGCGGCACCAATCAATACCAATTTTGAAGGTTTTTCAATTTAATTTAGAAATTTTTTTAAAAATCATGAAAAATCTAAAATATTGAAAAATGTTGTTTGAAACTGAAACCGATCAAATCTGACTACCAGAAAGGTCTAAGCGATCAATATACTGGATTGGGTCCTCAGTTCAAATTAGGGCTGACTCCGAGTCAGTGAATCCGGTTCCAAAGCAAAACAATCGCATAAATAATCTTAAAACAAAAATAAATACGAAAAGTAAATCAAAAAATACGATAAAAAAATCAGACCAAGTATCTAAGTACATATTCCGGGAATGAGTTTTATAAAAAACATCACAGTATATTCGAAAAGTGGCCATCTTCATTGTTAAACTTTTTGTGCGAAAACCAACCATTCTACTCGCTTCTCCTTCTCCTCGAAAGTTGCATGTACATTCACTAAAAACACTCGAGTAGTATTATTTATTTACAAATGATAGATAAATAAGAGCATAAAATATGATAAATCGTGTTAATCAAACTTCCATTAATGCAACACGAGAGTTGTTGAACTCACGATTCTTTTCCCGCATTCTTTCTGTCTTTTTCTCTACTTCTGCATGCAACAGCCTCACCTCTTTGCGAATGAGATTTTCTAAGTTTATAAAGGCTCTCTGCCATTCTATGCAAATCCTCCTAGTGAGCAGAAGCCTAATGAAATAATACAGCTCCTAAAGATACGGAGACGTTATGGCGACGTACATACGCGAGGTGAAAACACGCTCACGCGTACGTCAAGCCTCAGTACAGTACATTACCTCCATATAGACATGGGTCCCAGCAGGAAATAAGTACAAGAATACCTGCCGAAAGAGGTCAGTGATCATAACATATATGAAAAATGAGGACAAATAAGATAGAAATAAATCAACAAGATACCTATGAAGGGGCTCGACAAGGAATCTCCTATGTGACTCCAAGGCACTCTCGGATACTACGGTACGCGGATCTCCAATCTGGGCACGCAAACCCAGGGTCGTCAGAAAGCGACCTAGTGAGTGGTAAAATGAAGGAGGCAGTAATATATACTACTATAGTATTACAAGCACGATACTAATATATAATGATGTGGTAATAGTGATACCATATAATAATCAGTAGAAATATACAAACATGAAAGCAGTGAAAATACATAAACATGTCATCTTTTAATACCATCACTACCTAGCCGGTTATTATCGGGTCATGTCCATAGTCGTGTCTAGTTTATCGACTACATGGTGACGTGATAGAAATGAACATGTGAGTGGTGACGTGCTAGACGTGTACAGGCAGATGGGCCTATGCAGTGTAATCACTATACAGTGTGGTGTATATACAGTAGTGATGTCTGCTATACAGAAAGCATAATATATGCAATGCAGAACATGTGTCGTATGCCATGCAATGTAGAACATGCGTCATATGCCATCACAGACAATATAACATATGCCAGGTAAAGTAACAAGTATACAGGTAACATGATATCGGATAAAGTAGCATGAACAATAACAAGATTGCATACAGGTACCAAGCATGTCATGTGATTTATACAATAGTAGAAATCAGTCCCACCTGATATTACAATCACTCTCTTCCAGTGTCCCATACCACTGGCAGTTTATACTGGAGCCCGCACTCCAGTCGAACCCATCCAGACATGGCCTACGGGTACCATTATCCAAACGAGAGAGTAACCAAATAACAAGTGTTCCCGACGTCACTATTGTGTATACTGTTTTATTATGTTAATTGGAACCCATGGTCGAGGAGTTCTTATCGGGTAGGTGTATCCCGTGCATACCCAGGATCACGGCCTTAAACGGACCCCTGGCTGCTGAGACCAGGGCCCTCCGCTAAGAGGGGAGCACGAATCAAGTAACGGGAGCTCATGGAGCTAGTGGTAGGTAGCACTACCGTCCCCTGCAGTGGGACTAACAGTATGGATCCAGTACATCACCCGATAAGATCTAATCAACCGTCAAGTCTCCCCCATACCCAAGTTATCATTATTATCTGCTATGTCCAGTCTACAATGTGACAAGAATAACTACTGTACATGATACGGGTAACATGATAACTGGACCAGAGCTATGTTGATAGTGTAGAACAATGTAACGGGAATCGGGAACAATATAACGGGAACCATATAACGGGAAACGGGAACAGGAGATGTGGAATTCCATATATCGCATATCAACAGCTCTCATGTCCAGTAACGGGAATATCCATATCAGTAACATGAAACAATCATATAACATGAATACGGTAACATGGAACAATAATACATGTAGTATGAAAGAGGATCCATCAATCATATAACACAAATACAGTAACATGGAACAATAATACATGTAAGATGAACGGTGATCCATATGACAAGAGTACAGAAACCATACATGCATGTGTAACAGTGATATGTAAACCTTGTTGGCCCAAAGGCTTTCCACTCTAGTTTTGATGATGATTAACTCATGTAGTTATGTGTACTAATTATCTTGTGATGTTTAAGTTTCAGATCATTAATCAAGATATTAGTTGGTGAAAACTTTCACACATCTTTCACATGTTGATTCAAGAGCCCGAGCGTCAAAGATCATATATAGCACTTGCTCTGTGGATCAAAGAGTTTTGGATCGAGTCGGCTTGGAGATTGCGCTCTACAAGAAGACTTAGGTATCCTAATTTAGTTTTGTGTTTAGATCCAAATTGTAAAGATTAGAATAGTATGATAAGCTCAAGTTCAAAACACACACGTATCATGTTTTGGTTTTCGGTTTTTGGTTTAACCGATTTTGGTTTGCATGAATAGATATTATATCAAAACAAGTTTACATGGTTTAATGTATATTAGATTTGTTCTATATACATGCATGTTTCAACTCTTAGACAAACTTACTTTGATATACCTATTTCATGTGTTTTAGGTTTTGTGTTTTAACAAAACTTATTTTTGGAATTAAAGTCAAAAACTATGATATATATATTTGTTTCATGTATATTGGATTTCTATCCATATGCATCATGCTTCAAAGTGTTTAAGTATCATGTTTTTGTACTTGGAAGAGTTTTGGACAAAACGTATTTTCTATTCAAGATCCAAGTTTTAGAAAATACAGTTTTTGATTTTTGGCAAAATTTCTATAACACAAAAATAGTCCTTATTGATTGATATTTGAGCTAAACTTTTTACCACATGTTTATATATCAATGCAAAATGATAAAACTATTTTTGTGAATTTTAGAGATTTAATGAGAATTTTTAGGATTAAAAATTTCATGTTTTTGCTGACCAGAACAGTGTCTGCCAGGCTAGGTCGGTTGACCGGAACGGTCGACCGCACCATGTAGCCGGTCGACCGTCAGGGTCGACCGACGTGCACGGATACGTGCACGCTGGCTACACTTATAGCCGGTCGACCGTGCCGGTCGACCGACTGAGAGCAGTTGCTCTCTATTTGTTTAGGTCGACCGGGGCGGTCGACCGGCAGCTGTCGACGGTCAAAAATTGACCGTTGGACGGTCGACCGTGCGGTCGACCGGCAGGGCATTTCTGACAGTTCTGCTGCCAACGGCTATTTTCCAAATTTGCCTATAAATATCCATTTGAGAGAGCTTTTCTCTAAGAATTTTTGGGCTAAAATTTTCATTCTCTCAGGTGTTTTTGCTGCAATCAAAATAGGTTTTTGGATTCAAATTGAACAATCTTTTTGGTGTTTTTGTTAGGGTTTGGAAAACCAAAGAAAAGGGATTTTGGGAAAAGCTTTTGTTTAAACTTCACTATCTTGGTTTCATTTATTTCCCAAAGATTTTCTTTGAGTTGCTGGTTTCAAATCCCTTGGTTTTCTCCACACTTGAGCCAAAATCTACTATCTTATTCTATAGGAGTTTTTATGTGGGAAAAAGAGATTGTTTTGTGGTTGTTGTTTTAGCCACTAAGTTCAAAAGAAAAGAGATCTTTGTAAGAGAGAGTTTGTGGTCTTTTGACTACTCAGAGATTACTTGTATTGGTGCTTGTGATACTGGGTACTCCTGTGGAGTGGGTACGCCAGTGATTGTGTAACTGTCTTTGTGACAAGTTAGTGGATTAGAATCCTTCATGGGGAAGGCGGGGATGTAGAGCTGGGTGCTCGAACCTCGATAACATATCTTGGTGTTTGCGCTTGTTCTATTGACTCTATCTCTCTATCTCTTTACTTTGTGCCTTGCTTATTATTCATATTGCTCATTCATATTTGCTTGGCTTGGTTGTGTGTATCACTTGTTGATAGCACTTGAGTGTGGTTTTTTTTTATTAAGTTTTAAATTCCGCATTTAGTTCATAGATTAGCATTGTCACCTATTCACCCCCCCTCTAGGTGACTATTCAATTGGTATCAGAGCTAGTGCTCCTGATATTTAGGTTTAACCACCTAGGAGTAAGATCTTGGTTTGCTAATCTTCATTTGCATTATCATTTGCACTCATAATAGTTTGCACTCATGGATAGCCCTCCTATGTTTAACTTTGCTAGACATGATATTTGGATAGCCAAGATGAGTAGTCATTTAAAAAGCCTAGGACATCTAGCTTATCAAGCCTCTACACAAGAATCCTTCCCAAATAGTAGCAAGCATAAAAAGGCCAATGCATTAGCACTTAGGGCACTTAGAGCATCTCTTAATGAAAATCTTTTACATGTTTTTGATCGATATGATTCGGCTTTTGCAGTTTGGAGCATGTTGTCATCTCCCGAGCTTCCAAAGATTATCAACAAGATAATGAGATCGAGGAGAGACGTATCCAGAGAGCCTTGCTTTATGGTCCATGAGAATGACTCCCATGAAGTAAAATCGGACTCTCAAATAGATGATAGCTCTAATTCTTATTGCTATGGATGTGGTGAGGTTCAAACCTTAAATGTTGAACTTGTCTCTAAGCTTGAAAAACTTTTAGAAAAACATGAACTTTTGAAAAAGATAACCTTGTTTTGAAAAATGAAATTGATTTCATAACAAAAGAATTGGATTTGGTTTTGAATAAAAATAAATCTTTGCAAAATGATATTGATATTCATGTTTGCCATGCTAGCATAGCTTCTACTTCTAGCACTTCCATTGCATGCTCCACTTTATCTTCTAGCATTGAAAATGATATAAATAATTTGAAGAAAAGTGTTGATTGTTTGGGCTCCACTTTGAGCCATTGTGTCATGAATCACTCACGTTTGGAAACCTTGGTTCGCAAGAAACAAGTTCAAACCTTGCATGCACACCCATCTAGGCATACACATGCTTTTCATGATCATCATCATCATATGTATGCTCACGTGTACACATGTACACATTGTGATCGTAAAGGCCACCTTGCTAGATTTTGTTATGATCGTATTTATAATGAAAATTTAGCAACTAATTATGTTTGGGTGAGAAAAGATATTAACCCCCGTGGACCCACAAGAAAATGGGTACCAAAAATCACCGCTTTAACTTTTGATGTAGGTGGGAGCTCTCGCATCACTTGAGGGCATTGGTGCCTTGAGGTGGATGCATTCTAAGCTTAAAAGAGAACCATTTGGATGCTTCACTCTCAAGGAGTTTTGGTGGGAGGACCACCGTGTTTTGGAGACATGGAGAGTTGCCTCTTCAGTTTTGGTAACAATCCCTTATTACATTTATTATTTACATGCTTTCATTTCATCATTTATAGCATGTTTATAGTTTCATGATTAGTATGATAATCACCATGTTTATTAGAATTATGCTTTACATGATTAGTTCTTGAGACACTCATGTTTGATATGGACCCATATTTTGTGTTCTCCTTATGTTTTAGCTATCATGTTAATCATAGATCTTATGCACATGTCTTTATCATAATAATCATATGGATTTTTGTGATTGTTTTTGATACTCTATGTTTTGATTATCATGATTGTATTTTTCATGTTGATCTTTGACTCGTTTTACGCTTCATGTGTTGATTACTTGCTTGAATGATAATTTTCATTAAGACTAGAATTTATATTTGTACAACTAGTGAGCTACAAATATATCTTTATAATGTTTGTGCTTGAAAGCTCATTTGTATTCATTAGATGTACTAGTATAGTCTAGTTTTGATGATTCATGCATTTGACTTGTATTCACATTTTTGGTTAACTTCATGTATATGTCCATCTTGTCCAAACTATCATATATACATATACATCCTTGAGCACGTGCCTTCATGCATATTATTTTGTGGACTCTTCATGTTTGGGATATGTATGTATACTTTAGTTTGTACATGACATACATATGCCTTGAAGTTTAAATCATTGTGATGATTTCCATGTTTGATTGTGATTTCATATTTTAAGGTGATTTTCATGGATTTCATGATTCACGTGTGTTTCATATTTTAAGAAATTCGATATTGAGCTTGATTGTCCATTTTTCATGATGATATGTTTCACACAATACTTGTACACTCACCTTAATTGATGTTTTCTCATGACTTAGTTTTCATAAGTATAATTTGTGCCATATGGATTTTGAGTGTTTAAGTGATCATGTGATTTTCATGTTTCATGAAAAATCTTTGTATTTTATCTTGAAGGATTTCGTACTAGTTGCCTCATATAACTAGTTGTGTTATTCTTCATTTGGTAGTGATTTTCAAACGTACTCTATTTTCAAATCTATTTTTGAAAACCCCTACCATCAATGGGCGGTTGGATGGGACACCATGTTCAAGTATGTTTATCTTGAAAAATCATCTAAAACTTAAACATGAATGGGTGGTAGGAATATGATGTATACACTTGATCTTATTGTTGTTTCATTTGGTATCATTGAATTCTTTCAATTGGTATCAATCTTGACATTTCTTGTATACTCATATATTTGTGTGTATGTATGATTTCATTTCAAAGTATATCAATTTCTATTGGTATCTACTTATCATACATATATATGTTTTAGTTGTGCTTACTATATCCATATATCCTTAAGCACAATTCTTGTTTATGATGATAAGCTTGAGCTTCTACTTTGTTTCAATTTATTTAGTTTTCAATTGGTATCTTATTTCAAGCCTTATCATAGTTTTTATTGGTATTTCATAAAGGGGGAGAAAATCTTGTATTTCATCTTTCAATTGGTATTTAGTATTCCACTCCCTTACTTTATGATAGTGTATAATAATTTCATTGGCAATAGTTGCAATTGGTATCAAAATCATATGTGTTTATATGTTTAATAATTTCTTTGATATTAAAGATCTATGTTTATTTTCAAATTGGTATCAACATTTATGTTTAGAAATTCTAAATTTGTTATGTTTAAATTGATATCAAGATTGTTTATTTACAATTGGTATGTTGATTGTTTTACTTATCAAATGGTGTCAAGATTTTTGTTTTTCAATTAGTTTCACTTTTTAATTGATATCAAAATGCACTTCATTGACACTTTTTAATTGGTATCATATTTGAGTTTAGTCAAAAAGGGAGAGAGCATCCCTTGATTGATTCTTTGTTTTTGAATATAAAAAGAACATTTTTTATGAGTTTTAAGGGAAGAAGAATTTCTTTTAAATCGGTTTGTTTTGTTTTTAACCCCTTTGTTGATGATTGACAAAAAAGGGAGAAGAATTTGAGTTTATATGCATGTTTGTATGGATGTTTTATGTGTTTTATACTAAGTTTATATTGGTATCCAAAGCATTATTTAAAGAACATGTTTAGTTTTGGTATCAAGAGCTTGTAAAAGAGATCATGAGTTTTGTTTTGAATATATTGTGTTTAATTGGTATCTAGAGCATGTTATGTTTAGTTTAATTGGTATCAAAAGCATGTTTACTTTTTCTTTAAAGATTTTCATTGGTATCAAGAGCATGTTTATTTGATTTTGCTAATTGGTATCTAGAACATGTTTTATGTTTTATGATTTCATTAGTATCTAGAGCCATTTATTAGTTGTTTATCCTATGCATGAGTTAAGGGGGAGCTTCTTTGATGCTTAACTTTAATCCATGCATATATACTAAGTTTATATTGGTATCCAAAACATTATTTAAAGAACATGTTTAGTTTTGATATCAAGAGCTTGTAAAAGAGATCATGAGTTTTGTTTTGAATATATTGTGTTTAATTGGTATCTAGAGCATGTTATGTTTAGTTTAATTGGTATCAAAAGCATGTTTACTTTTTCTTTAAAGATTTTCATTGGTATCAAGAGCATGTTTATTTGATTTTGCTAATTGGTATCTAGAACATGTTTTATGTTTTATGATTTTATTAGTATTTAGAGCCATTTATTAGTTGTTTATCCTATGCATGAGTTAAGGGGGAGCTTCTTTGATGCTTAACTTTAATCCATGCATATATAACTCCATGAGTTTTGTCATCATCAAAAAGGGGGAGATTGTTGGCCCAAAGGCCTTCCACTCTAGTTTTGATGATGATTAACTCATGTAGTTATGTGTACTAATTATCTTGTGATGTTTAAGTTTCAGATCATTAATCAAGATATTAGTTGGTGAAAGCTTCCGCACATCTTTCACATGTTGATTCAAGAGCCCGAGCGTCAAAGATCATATATAGCACTTGCTCTGTGGATCAAAGAGTTTTGGATCGAGTCGGCTTGGAGATTGCGCTCTACAAGAAGACTTAGGTATCCTAGTTTAGTTTTGTGTTTAGATCCAAATTGTAAAGATTAGAATAGTATGATAAGCTCAAGTTCACAACACACACGTATCATGTTTTGGTTTTCGGTTTAACCGATTTTGGTTTGCATGAATAGATATTATATCAAAACAAGTTTACATGGTTTAATGTATATTAGATTTGTTTTATATACATGCATGCTTCAACTCTTAGACAAACTTACTTTGATATACCTATTTCATGTGTTTTAGGTTTTGTGTTTTAACAAAACTTATTTTTGGAATTAAAGTCAAAAACTATGATATATATATTTGTTTCATGTATATTGGATTTCTATCCATATGCATCATGCTTCAAAGTGTTTAAGTATCATGTTTTTGTACTTCGAAGAGTTTTGGACAAAACGTAATTTCTATTCAAGATTCAAGTTTAAAAAAACAGTTTTTGTTTTTGGCAAAATTTCTATAACACAAAAATAGTCCTTATTGATTGATATTTGAGCTAAACTTTTTACCACATATTTATATATCAATGCAAAATGATAAAACTATTTTGTGGATTTTTAGAGATTTAATGAGAATTTTAGGATTAAAAATTTCATGTTTTTGCTGACCAGAACAGTGTCTGCCAGGCTAGGTCGGTCGACCGGAACGGTCGACCGCACCATGTAGCCGGTCGACCGTCAGGGTCGACCGACGTGCACGGATACGTGCACGCTGGCTACACTTGTAGCCGGTCGACCGTGCCAGTCGACCGACTGAGAGCAGTTGCTCTCTGTTTGTTTGGGTCGACGGGGGCGGTTGACCGGCAGCTGTCGACGGTCAAAAATTGACCGTTGGACGGTCGACCGTGCGGTCGACCGGCAGGGCATTTCTGGCAGTTCTGCTGCCAACGGCTATTTTCCAGATTTGCCTATAAATACCCCATTTGAGAGAGCTTTTCTCTAAGAATTTTTGGGCTAAAATTTTCATTCTCTCAGGTGTTTTTGCTGCAATCAAAATAGGTTTTTGGATTCAAATTGAACAATCTTTTTGGTGTTTTTGTTAGGGTTTGGAAAACCAAGAAAAAGGATTTTGGGAAAAGTTTTTGTTTAAACTTCACTATCTTGGTTTCATTTATTTCCCAAAGATTTTCTTTGAGTTGCTGGTTTCAAATCCCTTGGTTTTCTCCACACTTGAGCCAAAATCTACTATCTTATTCTAT
This sequence comes from Agave tequilana, assembly GCA_038442645.1. Lineage (NCBI taxonomy): Eukaryota > Viridiplantae > Streptophyta > Magnoliopsida > Asparagales > Asparagaceae > Agave > Agave tequilana. The sequence goes on from JAVJIF010004898.1 coordinate 38,538, forward strand.
AGGAGTTTTTGTGTGGGAAAAAGAGATTGTTTTGTGGTTGTTGTTTTAGCCACTAAGTTCAAAAGAAAAGAGATCTTTGTAAGAGAGAGTTTGTGGTCTTTTGACTACTCAGAGATTACTTGTATTGGTGCTTGTGATACTGGGTACTCCTGTGGAGTGGGTACGCCAGTGATTGTGTAACTGTCTTTGTGACAAGTTAGTGGATTAGAATCCTTCATGGGGAAGGCGGGGATGTAGAGCTGGGTGCTCGAACCTCGATAACATATCTTGGTGTTTGCGCTTGTTCTATTGACTCTATCTCTCTATCTCTTTACTTTGTGCCTTACTTATTATTCATATTGCTCATTCATATTTGCTTGGCTTGGTTGTGTGCATCACTTGTTGATAGCACTTGAGTGTGTTTTTTTTTTTATTAAGTTTTAAATTCCGCATTTAGTTCATAGATTAGCATTGTCACCTATTCACCCCCCTCTAGGTGACTATTCAAACCTGAGATGTGTGTCGAGCATCCATGTAACAATGAGAATAATAATGCGAAATGCAGTACGCCATGCAGTGGGATATCCGTGTATCAGTGGATTATCTACAATTTATTTTACCGGTATCATGTTTTATATAAATAAAGCAACCAAGTTCAATCAATAAAAAGACAATTTATAAACTAAAAACACTCACAAACTATCCATAGGAAGGTAGCTCTCTTTCCCACGATCGCAACGGATCCAGAATCGTCCCAATCGGAGTCCGGATGCTCCCGATATCGCCCGAATACTAATCATAACAAATAGGGTTAAATATGTAATAAAATATTTAAATGCAAATAAGAAATATTAGAAGAGGGTTTTCTGAAAAGTTACCTTTATTGGGTTTCGGATACGAGTAGACGGGTTAACAGGTCGGGTTTAGATCCGATACCCAGACCTAATGACTTAAGTGGAAGTGGGGTTAGTGGGTTAATGAGTAGGGCTTATTGGGTAATGGGTTTCAAATCAACCAATAGGATTATGGTGGGTTCGGGTGTGAACCCGAACCCAACAACACACACACACACACTCACCCACACACACCCACGCAGCACACACACACACACTCACACTCACACTCACACTCACACTCACACAGCACACACTCACACACTCACACACACACACACACACAGCACACACCCACCCACACACACACACACAACACACACACACACTCTTCACACACCCACTCACACACGCACAACACACACCCACACACACAGCACACACATACCTCACACACCCCTACACACACAGCACACACCCACTCTCACACAGCACACAGCACACACCTCACACAACACACAACACCACACACAACACACACACACACAAAACACCACACAGCACACAACACCACCACCACACACACTCTCTCACACACACACTCACACAGCAGCAGCAGCAGAGGCGCTGCTGCTGCTGCGCGCCCATGGCCGCCCATGCCCATGGCGCCCATGACCGGCGGTGCTGACGTCGGTCCGGTGAGAGAGAGGAGAGGAGAGAGTGGGTGAGAAAAGAAAAGAGAAAGAGAGGGAGAGAAACAGCAGCAGTGAAGAAGAAGAAGAAAAGAAAAGAGAAAAGAAAAGAAAAGGGAAAGGAAGGTGGCGGCGGCGGTAGCGCTCGACTTGGGTGCGGTGGCGGCTGGAAGCGGAGCCCGGTGGCTCGCCGGCCACCGGGGCGCGCCGGCAGCAAGGCCGGAGGCGGCCTGCTGCCAACAGAGAGATAGGGAGAGAGTTTGGGGGGGGGGAGAGAAAGGTGCTTAGGGCTTAATTAGAGAGAGAGAAATAGAGAGAGAGAGTTTTGAAATTAAGAGAGAGAAGAAGAGATTTTAAGAGGAGAGAGAAAGAGATGAGGCGGTGGGGGATTGTCGGTGGTGGACTTCTCCAGAGAAATGGAGAAGAGGAAGGGAAAAAGAAAAAGAGAAAAAGGGTGTTTATAATATTTAATTAATATTATAATTGGGTTCAAAATTGACTAGCTCCGAACGGTACCCAAAAATTATAAAAAATAAAGAATATTAGTCTGAGACGGAATATGAAAACGGTTTGATGAAATTCTATCTGGTTTGCAAATTAAAAATCCCGGAAGATGTCACCGGCACTGGGCGACACCGGTTTGGCCTGATTTTTGATAAATTCAGAAAATTTCCCAAAAATACTCGATTGTATATAACACGATTCTAAGACATACGGTGAAAGTGAATTCTTAAAATTCTACTCTGTTTGTGAAATAAAAATCGTAAGGCCGGTTATCGGTATCGGTCGACACCGACTACGGAGATTTTTCAAAATAATCCAGAAAAATTACGGAAAATTCTGAAAAATCTAAAATATTAGAAAATGATTTTTAAAACTGAAATCGGCTCAATCGGACTACCACGGAGGTCAAATCAATTTTTGTACGTCGTATCGTGTACCGATACTGTGATACGTACACCGGGAATCAGGGGGTTACAACAAATATTCAATAGAGTTCAATTTGGACGAACAACAATATAAGAGTTTGAAGAAAGGAAAAAGTTCAAGACATCACTTCCAATTGAACTTCCTAGATGATTTTTTCAAAATGGAGTTCGTGGACTATGCCTATTATACTTTTTCTCTTTTCATGTCTCGTCCGCAGGTGACTGGACATACTTCTCATAGTTGAGAGGAGGTGCTGGCGTGGTGATCGTTGCCAATCACACTTGCTTGAATCACCCTTGAATCTGCTTGATGAGTTCATAGCAGCATGCTGCATTTTATTTCAACACTTTCACTCGGGAAATATCTTCGTCAGAAGTAGCTATCCCTTCTTCTTAAGTACAGCTGTAGCCGGTCTACAGTATATTCTAGTAACATTCTGGCCACTAGTATTGGCCCAAGATTACAATCACCCGATTTTATGATTTTGATGATAACAAAACATATGTGATTATCTGTACTAATTAAGTTCAAGTGTTTAAGTTTATCTCAGGGTTCTAAAAATTCAAGGAGTTTTTTCCTCTAAAGGAAAGTGTTGGAGACTCAAGAAGATTCAAATATGAGATCAAAGCTCAAAGCACCCAACGTCGCTAATGGAGAAGCAGGATTGAAGATCTTGTAGTCACCTAGAGCTTTGTAAGATATTAGTTTGTTAAAGTGTAAAATATAGTAGTGATGCTCAAGAAGTTACACACACAAAATACACGATTTTGAAAAATACAAGTTTTGATAGTATTGATATTTTCATGTTTGGTTTTGATACATATCTCATATTTTTTCTAAAATTTTATAACAAGTTTAGAACATGTATTTCATCACCTATACATTACTGCATTACCTATAAAGTAATACAAAATATTTTAAAAATTGTTTGAAATTCAAAACAATACAGACAACTGTTTCAGGCCAGAACGGTCGACCGCACAGTCGACCGGTGCCCATTTCAGGCCAAAACGGTCGGCCGCTCGGTTGACTGGGCCTTTTAACAAGGGGCGTGCACGTTTGTGCACTTGTCGGTCGACCGGTCGACCGACTGTGAGACCCTAACTCTCAGTCAGGGTCGACCGACCGACGTTTTGAATTTTCTTTTAAACTGTTGAGCGGTCGATCGGCCGGTTGACCGGAGCCAATGACTATTTTCTGGATGAGTTGTCGGTCGACCGACAGCCTACCAGTTGGCTATAACGGCTAGTTTTTGGATCTATTTTATTTTTAGTAGTTCCAACAGGCATTTTTGGTTTCCAAATGTTTAAACACACCCCCAATGACCTGCTATGATGTATAAATGATATTTATTCATTGCCTGTACATATGGGTCATTATTTTTGATTTTAGATAAAAAAAATACACAAGTTTACAAATTTTCAAGTTTGTTTCAAAAGAGAAAAGTTTTTCTAACTTCCAATCTTCAAGTTCTTTCTTTCCAAAGCTAATTTCAGTTGGTTTTAAAGCTCTTCTATTCTTTCTAACTAAATTTCATCTCTCACTTAACTTCTTGAGCTGCACTTCATATTCTACTCTATAGAAAGTTGTAAGAGAGAGTGTTTGTGATTTTGTTGGATCACCAAGAGCTTTGTAATTTCAATTGGCTTAGTGTTACCTCTTGTGTAGAGGGTTGAGTTGGTGGAGTTGTGTACTCCGGTCTTGTGTAGACCAAGTTGTAATTTCTTTGTGTAAGGTCCCTTTGTGGAAAATCCCTTAGATGATAGTGGAATCCTTCATAGTGGTGAAGGTGGGGACGCAGAGCGGTGGCTCGAACCTCGGAACAGTTCCTTTGTGTTTGCGTTTGCTTGTGTCTTGCTCTCTATTACTTTTCATTTTTCATACTTGTATAATTGTTCATCTTGCATTCTATAATTGCTTTCATTCCATCACTTTCATTACCGGTCTATACTCATCTCAATAAGGAGGCAATTGAGCACCTCAACTCATTATCTAGAGAAATCAAAGTGGAGAAGTTCTAGAGCCCTTTACAGGGATTTGGCTTCAATTCTTATTTTGAGTGGCCGTTTGCATAATTCATCATAAGTAGTTTTAAAATTGCATTTGATTAACAAAACACCTATTCACAACTAGGTTACTAGATATCATCTTTTTCACAGACAAATGAATAAACCCCTCTTCCAGTAAGAAGGAATTGTTCCTAAAGCATGAACAGTCAATTTCCTTGGAATATGAAAGAAGTTGTTCCAAAATTTGATGGAAATTGATCGTCCACTTGACACAGATTCTAATTTATTCTGAATTGTAGTATCCATGTTCATTGGAGGGGAGATTTTGTCACTGGAAGTCTCCATCCTTCTGCTTGGAAAGACATCGATGTGATTGCAATAAAGCCTTTTCATGCATCAATAACTTTATTTGGCCTCAAATTAAATTTGAACAAATGAGTATTTCTCGATGATGATTGATATAGTGTTGGGTGGAAGTTAAAGAATTTGATCGATCATTCCACTTTGAAATAAGGACCTAATGGCGACGACAAAAATCTAGCAGAACAACAAAACTAAATGAAGTATAAAAAGAAATTCCACCCAATTGGATGAAGTTGTGCAGGACAAATACCAAAAGAGCCAAACAAGCACAAAAGATCAGGACATAAAGAAATTCGAAGTCCTAATCTAAGAGATTCTAAGGGAATTATGAGATAATTATCACGAGATAATTTAGCATCAACGAATTCGAACTGATGGAGCTTGAACTCAGTTTCTGGAGGCATAATGAACTGTGCTCTAACCTTGTTCAAGGACATGAACGATAAAGAGGAAGATGATTTGCTTCGAAATAGCCTTGATTCCCAAGAGCTAGAGACGACGTTAAAGACATTTGGTCAAAAAGACAAAATCAAGGAGAAAAGATCTTTTAGATGAAGATTTTAATACGACGTGACAACTGAACAAAGGAGATTTTTGAGATGTGTTTCAAAGAACGATGGTATGTATGCCACCTCAATCAACCTCGCATAAAAGGAATACCCCAAATGACACCTCGATCAAATGGACTTTGGTATGTTTTCAAAAAGAAAACTTAGGGTTACCTACACTCATGTGACGATCTATTGATAAAAGCTGAGCACGCCAAGTGGGCGAGTTTTTTCTATTTTCTTGCTCGTTCTATTAGTTGTTCACTTGCTCGACCAAAAAGTTGGGAGATATGATGAATATAAGAATAGCAGTTAAATACTTATATGTTCGTAGATCAAGTCTCAAGACTGATCATATGAGACTTCGAGCACAATACACTTGCAAAGGAGTCGTCAGTCCTAACTGGGGGCCTAATGTGCATAAATAGGTCTCAGTGCCTCCTCAAGGTATGCAACTCATTCTTCCTCTCTCATGCAGTTTCTTCTATGCAGAGGAAAGCTGATTTGAGCATCAGAGGGGATCGCCGAGCAACCCAATCCCTTACCGTGTTCTGTCTTGCAGAGCTGGTACTCCTCTTGCAGGATCAATAATCAACATCCCATAAAGTTAAGGACTCGTTAGCACTTGCCCCTCCTTGGCTCCACAACATGAATAATCTCTAAAAATTTATATAATTGTTTTATTGATTATGCTCCCTTCCAGCAGCATCGTTGTTTTATTGATTATAAAATAAAAGTAGCAAGATATAGGAAAAGTTCTTAAATTAGTGACTTGTATGGAATGATAATTACTGAAGCAAATGAAATAGTTGTGTATAATGTACAAATATGTTGAAGTTTATAGTGGGTAAGTACAAATATAGGAGACCTATTACAAACAGTAATATATAGGAAGAGATTTGTTAGAGCCAAGTGCGAGCAATTGCCAACACTTTTGGCCACATGCGGCTCCGCTATTGAGTCCCCTGGTGAAAGCTCGATGCGATGCACAACAGTGCACCTTTTGTACTAGCACAAAGTGTGAAAAATAGGCATCACTTTCACTTAGGGCGTGTTTGGTCGCAAGGAAGTGGGCGAAAGTAAAGAAATGGGGAAGTATAATAACTCACTTCCCTATCTATCCAAACACCAGAAAAGAACAATAAGAAAACCGCTTTTCCTTTCCTCTTTTCTCTTTTACACAACTATTTCCTCATTTTCAGAGTGTTACAGTTAATTTTGTGGTCATGTAAATCTCATTTGTAATGAGTTGTAATACAAAACAGTTAATTTTTTGATCTTGTAAATCTCACTTGCATTCTAATTACAGTTCATTTTTTATTTTTCTTAATTAATTTTTATTTTAATATTATTTTGCGGTCAACTTTATAGTCAACTTTTCTACTTTCACTTTCACAATACCATCCAAACACCAGAAAAGACATAACATTTTTCAAATCACACTTCCCAACAACATCAAACACCGAAAAACTTACTAATCAATTTTCGAGTTCCAAATGGAACTATTACCACTTCCTCACTTCTTCACTTTCTCACTTCTATGCGGTCAAGTTGAAACCTACTATTGACCGAATGACAAAATCCCAGCATGACAAAATCCCAGCATTTGAAATGTGATACTGTTACATCATTTTTAGCTGGTGCTTCCCAATGTTAAATTATGGTATCAAAGTAAAATTCTAATAAATTATATAATTTTATTTTTAAAATGTATTAAATATTTAATTTTTGTTGAGGAAAAATATTTAAAAATCTTGTTTTCATCTAAACATTTTTTTTTTCATTTAAATTCTTCTCATCAATCTTTTAATTGTTCTTCTTACCTGTGTATTGCATGTGTCATAATCTAGCCTGTGTAAAACAAAGTTCAGATATGCCTTTTGCATGTTCCTAGCTCAAAATCAATGCGTGTAACCTTTTTTTTTAAGTTACACATAAATTCGATGTTTTCTTTTAAGGGTTTATTTGAACATTACAACAGGAAAGAAAAAGTTTCTATCTATTTGTTAATTCCAAATGAAATTTAATGTGGACACAGTTTGTTTCGGCCCTCAATCTTGGAGAAGAAAAAGAACTGATGTGACCGGCTATTCTGACTAATTATGATGTTGTCTCCATCATTTTACAAAAAATTTTGAAATTGCAGCCAAACAAGAGAAGAAAAGTAATTTGAGTTTCACTTTTCATTCTTTTTTTCTTTCTCATCTTTCTAATGGAACCTAACAATTGTTTTTTTTTTTTTGAACATTAGAATGTAATCAGATTTGAATCCGAGACGCTCAATAATCCATTTTTTTTTTTTTTATGAGGGAGCCAGTTCTCACTGTTTGCTACATTGGAACTTGGAAGTTTCCGGAAGACGCCGGTGACTTGTGAGCTTTGGGTTAAAAGTCAGAGCTCTCCAATTGAGCTACACGTGTCACGTTCCAGTTGGATATGAGTCCCACGCCACGTCATTCGGCGTAAATTTTAATTTTCTGCGGTGCATCATCTTATTTATTTTTTTCTATTTATTTATGTTCTTTAATTTCCCCCTTTCCTATAAAGAACAGAACGCCTTCATCAAAAATCCCCCGAAAACGTCCAGCGCGATGGCTTACGTTGAGAACGGTATCAATCTCTTCTCAAATCCTACTATCTTCTCTCAATTATTTGTTTAAAATCGAACCAAAGCTCCGGTTCTTGCGAATCGCTGTCGTAATTGTGCTTTGTCTTCAGAATTCGATCAGCTCGTCATGTTTAGGGGTTTTTTTGTGCTTTGTTCTGATCGTTTGTTTTACTATAATTTTTTGCTCGATGATCTGTTCAAATCATGATAGATTCGCTCTTTTTGATTGTTTCATTGTCCTACATACCTTTTGTTTTGAGTTAATTCTAGAATTTATGTATCAAATGGAAAATTGAGGTGAGGGATCAACAATTTTTCTTCGTAAGTGATATAATTGATGAGCTTGTGATCATCATGACGAAATGCATCGCATCGTTTCAGTTATGTGGGTAACAGTATTGCGCTCCTAGCACTTGTTCTAGGTCACTCATAAGATACGATATATGTTGAAGTACTTTTTTCTCATGATCGAACCTTAATGGGGAAAGTGAGCTATTTTCCTTAGTATTATGTATCTCTTCTGAGTTCTGACAACAGAATGCATGAATGTGCCAAGATCCTGTTGTGGAAGTGGTAAATCAATCCTCATGGTGCAATAGGTAGTGAGAACATCAGACTTGGAGTGGATAGTTGTTTCAGGAGGTGAAGGATGAAAAAGCTGAAATTAGGAGAAAATGGAAAAATGATATAGTCATACTTATTTGTTAGAAAAGAGGGACTAGAAGAAGCTTTAGCTTGATTACTGCACTAAAGTTTTACGCATGGATCAAAAGATCATGGAGAGGATATGAATTTCTTTTGTTTTACTTGTTAATTTTTGGGTCACGGAGTTTTCCCTGAGGAATAGCCTGCTATTGCCTTTACTTCACATGTCGTTGGAGAAGTATAGTGTTGAGGCACATCCAAAGTTGTTTTGATCCGTGATATGCTGATACACATCAGAAGGCACTCAGACGTGGTGTATGCTGGACAAGTGTGCTTCCGGCACAACTCTAATTCTATATTATGTCTTGGTCATGAAGATTACAAATCTAGGGTAGGGCCCAACTGAAATTATAATTAAATCACAAAGTTATATAGAGAGTGGAGGATGGGAATTAGGAAATAAAGTAGAAAGTATAAAGGATCACGGTGTCCATAAAATCCTTGTGTTTTCACATATGTAAGAACACATTTTTTGCATGTCCTCTTCCATAGCTTGCATCTGCTGTAGGTGTAGCTTTCCTCCTCCAGACTCTTCTCAGCTTGTCATTTTGATTTCTTTTTCCAACTTTTTTTTTTCATTTTACATTAATTTAAAGAAAGGAGCTGCCTCCTTTTTAATAGTGTTGTATGCATGCTTTGATTATTTCTGTTGTTGCTGCTTCTACTTGCTATTACTGCTGCCTCCTACGACTCTGATTATTGCCACTGCCACTGCCATTATGAGTCCATGATTGCTACTATGACTATGACTTCTATTGCTATTTCTGTTATACTACTACCACCACCATGGTACTTCTGACTGATATTCTTTGGACAAATGCTACTGCAACTATTACTACTGTTACTGTCACTCGTGCCACTATTGTTACTACTCCACTGCCATTATTATTCTGTCATTTGAACGTTTTAAAGTCTCAGTGTTATCTTTCCTTAGATTAGCAGTAGAGATCTTCAGTTTGTCTTTATTTTACTGGATATACTATTTTGTCTTTATTTTACTAATAATCTGAAACCATTAAAATTTTTAAAATCAGTTGAAAGATTACACCCTGCACGTAGAGGTTTATGTGTTGCTTTACTAAGTATCCAACACTTCAACCTTTTTCTGTAGTCCAGTGGGTTTCTTGGAGTGGAACTCATGAACTGCATGCATCTATGTTAGTTGTGCCATACTCTGTATTCTGTTAACTGAAAGAATCTCATCTATTGCATGTATATCTCTGGTGTGATTCTTGATGCATCCAAGACTTATTCAATTATTATAATTCTTTTTCCTGGAAGAGCAGATCCTACCATTCTACTGATTATTTTATTATTATTAGAACAATTAGTATTTAGAAATTAGACTTTATACATCAAAGTTCCCTAAGATCGCTCATTATGTTCCAAAAAAGAAATTTTCTACATCTTGGACTGATGCATGTTTGCAGCGTAGGAGTGTTTTTTTGATGCAAGGCCTATAGGCTAATCCTTTGTTATATGAATCTTTAGCAAGAAAGTTTCCTAAACAATCTTAGTCATTCTCCGAGTAGTTTACTGTTTTTTTCAAGTTGTAGCCACTAACAATTGATCTTTTAGGGGTGATTGTAAACCTTGGCCACTGCTCAATGGATATTAAGAGGAATCTACAACTTCTTACACTGTCAACTAGTGCCATCAGTAAACACTGTCCAACCCAAATCTGTCAACAGTAGCATATCTTCCTTATACCTTATTATACCCTATCGTGATTCATGCATATTAGACATCCATGCATCCTTCATTTCTTCATTTCTTAACTTTGACTTTTGAGCTGCTATTTTTAAGAAAGTCTCTACATAAAAGGTTTTAACTTACGATTATTGTCATCCTACAGAATTATGTGATCTTTCCACACTTTCATTCTTTTCTTACTTCTCCTTTATTGTTTTAGATGGATTTCTTTCGAGATATGATCATCGTTTTTCTCGTTGCTCATTGCTGACTTGTGCTTTTATGGAAAAGGACACTTTTCCTTTGATCACAGGACCAGTATATTATTATAAGGTTATTTGATTTGATATGCTAATTCATTTGTATTGTATTGAATAAATGGCAACTACTTTTTATCTTATTTTTTTTAATGATTAGAGTTGTTTTAATTTTTGTATGCATATTTGTGTATGTATAATTTAAAATATCAGAAATGAAAATTTTGGGAAGGTCTTGGTTAAATTTGCTTTATAAGGTTATTTGATTTAATATGCTATACATTTATATTGTATTGAATAAATGTCAACTACTTTTTATCTTATATTTTTTTGAATGATTTGACTTGTTTTGTTATTTTTGTATACATATTTGTGTATGTATAATTTAAAATATCAGAAATGAAAATTTGGGAAGGTCTTCGTTAAATTTGCTTAAGTGTTGAGCCCTCCTTGTATGGTTTAGCTTTTAAGAACATACAGTGCTCACTTGCCCCAATTAAAAAGGGATCTAACATTGATCTATAGGAACAATGCTATATCAATTTCCTAAATGTGTTATATATGTTTTATCTCTCATAATCTCATTGCAAAGCTCAAGTTTTGGGTCCATGATACTTGATATGTCTTTAACATCACTTTTATTTATGTAGATTGGTGCAACTTATCCACTTCCCTAATCTGTCAGAAGCTTTGTTTTAGTCTGGTGATTAAATAGAGTTGAGAATTGTGAAATAGGTTCCGCTCGATTTAAAAATATTAATATGGATATAGAGTAGAATTCTGAATACTGAATATGTATCCAAATACAGAAGAGCACATACCATTGTATTATATTGTCTATTTACTATTATTAATGTGACATAAGAAACATTTTTGCTGAGTATACATTAAAGTTTGAGGTTGAACTCATTTTTCATTCAGAACTTCAATCATAATCAATAATATCCTGATACTATTCAGTTGCAATTTGAGGTTTTCTATCAATATCAATAGTGTATTGATTATTTAGACAATATTTGTATTTACATCCGTATCAGCAGTCAGAAAATGGATATAGTATTGTAATGCCAGTATCCACTCCATTTACACCCCATTGTCTAATGAATAGATGTTTCCTAAGGTTTATTCTTAAGCATGGATCCCCACGTATAGGATCTTCTTGAAAATAAGTGAAGCAATTGGTACATGATGTGTTTCCTCCATCATCAATTGCCTTACATATCTAAATTCCTATCAACATGTTAACATGTGTTGTCTCATAATTGTGTAATGAGAATTCTTTTGCAAAAGGGTGTTTGCATATGTAATTAAGGATGATAATGGGCTGGGGCCACACATGGCTTAAAACGTGCCCCCAAATATTGAGGGTATGGGCTAAAGCTAGGGTAGAACCTGAGGTCAGCCACCTTAAGTGTGTTTGCATATGTAACTAAGGATGATAAGAGGCTGGGGTGACGTAGGGCTTAAAACGTGCCTCCAAATGTGGAGGTTTTGGGCTAGGGTTGGGTAGGGCTTGAGGTCACCCCCTTGATTTTTAGGGCCTTAGATATCGTCCTATCCCCCGACCAAATTATAGGAATGTTTATGATGTATAAGCTTGTCCTCTTTTCTTTTTTTTCTCCTCTATTAGGGTGCATCTTCAAACCTTTGCTATCTACCCACTTGTGCAATACTAAGAGCAATCTTTTTAGACTTCTCTTTAAGAGATTTTTGATTTTTTTTTTGCAAAACTAATCCACTAATTCATTATGCATGTTTTAGGTCTCTAGACAAAAGCTGTTTTATGGCGGCTTGCCCTCTGATGGGGAATCGAGTCAATTTTCTTTTGTATTTGAATTCGAGTTTGTATTTTCTTTTATTTTATTTAATAGTCTTGTGTTTGTTCTTAGTGTTGTGCTTTATTTGTCTCACATCGGGTATGTGGAGAAAATTTGAATTTTCAACCCTATTTAAAGGCTACATTGCTTTCAATAAAGGTAAACTAGAATTTAAAAAAAAATTATTTTGAGTTTTTTAGGGGGTGTGCCTCTCATGGCGGGGTGTGAAGCCCTATCTGTGAAGCCAAGATCGAGTGTACGACGTGAAGCGGCGTGAGATCAAAATCGAGTAGCGTGCGACGTTAAGCGCCGTGAGATCCGTGAAGGAGGAAGGCATTTTCATTTATTCATTAGGTAATCTTTAGTTATTTTCTTTCATCTCTCATATTTTTTCAAAATTCGTAGACCCTCATCTTTCTTTTCACATCACCTTCCTTTTCCGATTTTGGGTTCATTTGAAGTAATACTCTCATGTTTGAGAATATTATGTCCATGTACATCTTAGGATATAGGGGGCACAGAATCCTCCTCAGCCGCATCAGACATATCTTTGTGATAAATTTCTATCAAAGATACATGGTTGAATTTCTTAATACCCCACTTTCATGGTTTTCCCAAAAAAAACCTCCTTGAAGAAATCCAAAACGCCACCCTTCAAGTATATTAATTTTGATACTTTTCAATAGTTAAATGTAATTTTTTTAATACTCAATTAAAAGTTTCCAACATGGCTTTTTATACTTAATTAAAAGTTCAGGGTAGTTTTTTTGGAATGGCTTACCTATGAAACGGATCCTTGGGGTTGGTATTTTGGGATTTTTTTAAGTTGGATGTTTTTTGAGAAAATCATGAAAGTTAAAGGGGTATTGAGAAAATTAACCAAGATGCATAGGTTTGCATCTCACTGTAATCCACGTACTTTATCGAAAATATCATCCGGCCATAATGTTCCATCCAAATCTATTTCCTTCATTTTCTAAACAACACCAACATGGACATAACCATCAAAACATGGTTTGCAATCAATTCTCACTCTTACTCTAGTAGCATCCTTGATCTTGATGATAATTTTAGCTTCATTCCTCATCAAAGAAGACTTGATAGTTCTACAGGGTGATGGGAGAGTCCACTGAACAAAATTCTATACCATCTTCAGCACACACAATTAAAAAACCACTGGAAAATAGTGTGCGGCCAATTCATTCTCACTTTACATGTAACTTCTTAAGGTAGCCTCCTTAATTGTATTCCTCTTCAACTCTGTATCTTTGTTGAAGAGCTTTTTGACTTTATCCATCACAAGCGGAAAGGTTATCTATACCTCTAGGTTATCCGTGGCTCTTAAGGCCTTATAGAAGAGTCCATTGAATAAAATGGATGATGTAGGAAGCTGGGTTGCGAGTTGGTGGCTTAACCTGAGAACTGGCTGATGACCTCATTGGTTCTGATTAGGTGTTTACCGTGAGAAACATGGAGACATACATGGGACATATGCTCCAAAGGAGATGCTACTGATATTTCAGGATGATAAATCCTCTAGAGTGCGTAGGACATGAGGACATAAGAACAAACTCATAGGCTATGGCTGTATTGTTCCCCATGAGCAAACTTTACCAAACTATACAAACTACATCACATTGTTCAATCTTGGTCTAATCATCACATAATGTATGTGGATGGAACATTATATCTATTAAAGCTTCCATCCATTAAATGGGCTCTTGTATTGTGTATTGCATCAAACAACCCCTCATTCTGCAACAATTAGATGAATGGGTAGATTAAGATGTGTCCATCGCCCATTGGGTTGGTCAGTGAAGTATGTTCATGGGGCGGAGTAAAGCCTTAACCATATAGAGAGCATGTGAACATGCTTGCATGTGTAGTTGTGTGCGTGCTTGCACATGCATGCATGTTAAAGGGGGAGAGTACAAAAATACATATATAACATAATTGTGCATGCAAGCACGTACACATGTCACTAAAAAGGATAAGAAAGTATATGTATATATGCTAGAAGATAACCTGTCATGCACTTATCTTACTGTGTTCTTGCTTTTCACTTTCATTAGGTAGCTTAAAGATATCTTATACCCTAATCAAGACAAACACTTATTAGTAAATGGGTATGAAAATTGTTTGAAAATCCTAGAAAATGTGTCCAAATATGATTATCCAAGAAATGCTATAAATTTGAATTTATTTTGCAACTGGGGACATATTTAAGAAGTGTTTAAATGTGTTTTGAGTGTCAAAGAAGTCCGTGTGGCTGAGAGGATGATACAGCTTCATGACAGAGAATGTTTATGGTGTACGTAGGCTAAAACTGAATTTGACTCTATTTTGATATTGAATTTTATATCACAAAGTATGATTTAGATTTCAGATTTTTTTTAATCTTTCAAAGTCTATATGAGCTACAACCTATATATTCTCGTTTGTCATACTTAGTACTAAATCACAAGGCATCTCTAAAGTAGGATAACATTTATGATACGTCTCTAGAATGAGGATAAGAAAACTTTAAGGGGAAGGGTTGGATTGCTAATTTGTTACATGTTTCTGATGTTGCATTGCAAAAATTGACTTGAAACTAGACCGGGTCAGGATGAATTGGGTTTGCTATTGAATGTGTTGGTTCTGGGTAAATTCCCCAATTGGGATGGGTCCGTTCTTGGGTTGCTTGGAACAGAATGCAAAGGTTCCAAATTGCACCCCTACTGGTGGCTACATTAGGAACTAGTATAAATTGCATGTACCTGTGGGATATAACTAATTTAGTTTTCTATATTTATATAATTAATGATATATTTTTACTTTTTTGCTATTGTTAACTACTTATATGGCACGCTTTTTTTGTTTACTTGTTTATGACCTTTGAGTCTCGTGGATTTTTCTTTTTAAAAGAAGAATGCTACATATTATTAATATAATTTTGTTAAATTCCTTTTTTTATTTGAAGTAGAATGTTGTCAATTTTTGATAAATTTCTTAGTGGAAAACTTATCATTTTGAAGGTAAAAACTATACATACAAAATTATGTCATATTTCATTTACTTAGTTTAAATCTCTTGAGCAACATCAAATTTCTCAGCACAAAAAAAACCCAGTTGTCCATGAGTTGTGTGTCACGTAGTCAAACCTAAAACCTTTCTACAGTGTTTCTTTTGCACAATTGAAAGCCTAGCGGGACTTGTCGTGCCACTGACCCCCACAACTTTATCAGAGACTCCTCGATTTCCCTTGTTTACAATGTCACCAAGCAAAGAAGTATAGAGACCAATCCACATTCACAGAACCCATGAATCAAAATCCATATATACATATCCTGCTGATTGTTCCTCACCATATGACTCTAGATCTCCATTACCACCTCAAACTTCTGTGCACAAAGCATTATACATTGCAGCATTGTGCGGACTGCAGGAATCCTCAACAGCCCCTCTCAATTCCACCCCATTATTCTACTTCCATTTCTTCAACAATTTACAATCAGTACATTGGGTTTTATATTCCTCACAGCTTTGAACAATTTGATGGCATTAATTGATACCCCAATTTTTAAGCAATATGGCCATCATGGTACTGTAAGTGCTGCAATTAGGCACAAGATCAATGTTGCTGAAGGTATCAAGAAGTCAACACCTAGATTAGTCTGATATTGGGAGAACCAAACTGTTGTAAATATAAGAGAAGAAGGAATTGGCTTGACCAGGGCCAGGGTGAAGGCATCAATGGGATTACGTGGGACTGGACTCCATGCAGGGAGTGGAAGATCTCTGGAAGTTTCAAATGCCTTTGCTTTCTACGTGGTTGTCAAGAAGGATTTGATATCAATAAAGGGAGCATGTAGGCCCTATAGAAGGATTTCAGGGAAGCAAATGTGGCATGAGAAGTGATGGTGATGAATGGTGGAAGTTTTTCTGACTATGGAGAGAATTCTTGGGTCAGAAAAGTTTTTGAAGTTGCATAAGAACATTTGAGAAATTCTCTCTCTACATGTAAGGAGTTTACACAGCTTCCTACATAGTTTATGACATGGTGGAGTCACCTCTATTTATTACCTTATTGGACTGTGTAATACACTTTTAAGGGAGCTTAGGATCCTAGCATTTAGAGAAGTAGTTCTCATAGTTCGTAGAACACACACACCCCCCCCCCCCCGCCCTTCAATTTCAAGAGAGGAGAGAGGGGGGGGGGGGGGGGGGGGGGAATTGGTAACACAATTCTTTCAAGGATTGTACTCTTGTTAAAAGGATTGTTTAGGTTTATTTTAACCTAGTCTACTGGTTTTGATGGATGGTAGGTAGGGATTTAAAATAGAAGATCTGATGGTTGTACTTCAATCTGGACAGAAACCATTGAACAAATTGGTTTTTCATATGAGCGAACATAGGGATAGCTAGTGCTCATTAACTAGTGGCTCTTTCATAAGAGCAAACATAAGCAACTAAAAACATGGCTGAAATTGCTGTACAGGCTCATTAAACAGTACTTGTTTGCATGACTAAGTTTAAACATTTATCCCTTTTATTGAACCATTGATCAATTGTCATTTGTTTAGAACCTCCGATCACACCCCTTAAATAAGTCTCTTTAGGAAAGGCTTCTTCTATGACAATTAATTATTCTATTATTAATGTGATCTTGTATTTCTGCCTACAAGCTTTCCATATATATGGTTATTCCATTGAAGTGAGCCTTGCTGGTATTCTTTGAGAAATTGCCTAGAAATGCTGGTGATAACTGATGAGATTAGTTATTTAGTTATTCTCAAGTTGCCTGAATTGGTTTATATATGCAAATGATCTTTTTGTTGGAACACCTAGAACAACATAGTTTTTTCAACTAAATTTCTGTGTTCTAGTTTCACATGTTTCCTTCTTTCGCCACGCGTATGCAATATTATGTCCACAAGCTCATGAATCGTGGGTGCTTTGCTGAATCTGAAAATGTTACACGTTTATTCTTACGTTATTTTCACTATGAAATGTGGGCTGAGTTTTTGCATAAGTATGCTTATACCTTAGCGGGTGCCAACTGATATAAACATGAATTGTAAAAAGATTAACGCATATTGGAATGATCTACGCTATTCTCGATGCATCTGCTGCAGGTGTTGTGAAAACAAAGCGGTCAATATGGAAGCTTAGTACTATATCTGATTTCTTTAAGGCGTTATGAACGTTATTGCGGTCTTCTTTGCTACAATGTTTCGGTATGCTTTTCAAGCTCTTAAGATTGGGGGTGACATTGTTTGCCATATCAACTTTCCTAATGTTATCTGAGTAAGCCTTTTCACATTACTTTGTTGTCTGTCTTGCAGATGGATAGAACAAATGAGTACAAGAAAAGGTCGGGTTCTGGAAGAAATGGGATGGTGGGCCAGGTGGTGGAGGTCCCTATGGTGGAGGTGGTGGCCCTCGTGGCCACGAACTATGGCTGACCTACGGTCGAACGACCATAGTAAGATTTAGACCCGTCTCATCTTGTTTTTCTGGTGTTTAGTCAATTTTCAGTTCATAATGTGACGACAATTTTTACACTTCAGGTTCACTTCCTGCTTGTGGATCCTGCTGTGGAGGCTAAGTGCTACCAAACCTGTGACGGCCAATTGTTTGTTGATACTCGAGAGAACAATCTGCTATTATCTGAAC
>JAVJIF010004899.1:0-60566 GCA_038442645.1 Agave tequilana
GCAAGTAAATAAAGATAAATTAGAAAAAAAAAATCTTATTATTGATGCTGTCACCTTCAATTACAAGAGCCTCCTCCTTCTTTACAAAGCTTGAACTATAGCTAAATCCTAAAATTACAAAAGAAATTTGGAAGAGAAACTAAAAAAAAATCCTAAGTTATGATCTCTGATGTAAAGATACTTTTCTGTGAGAGATTTTAGCTCTTTAAATAGGCTTCAGAGTCAATCACAATAAGATACAAATTAGGAGGTTTAACTCAATCCTACTTCAATATGAAAATTCAATTTTGAATTAATCTGCAGCAAGTCGTCGTGTCGATTACTGAATGTGAATTGTCAGATGACTGAATTGAATAAAGTAATAAACATAAGAATTGTAACCCTCAAGTCCTCTTTTTAAAGCACTTGAATCATCAGATTTGAATTTCTGTAGCGAAAATTATGATCAGAAAACTAAGAGGTGTCCAGTCTGAATCTGAGTCTGAATTAATTTTGAACTCCATTAATTTGAATTATCCTCTTTATCTCCAATTAGGATTAGTTTTATCCCATTCATCTTCTAGAAATACATGTTCTGATTTTGAATTTGAATTTTGAATATGATGATATGTCCTTTCTTCCCCCTTGATTTCAAATTGATTTAAATTGAAATCCAAATTTAGATAAGACTAAGATAAAATAGAAACTTATTGTTTCCTTATCTTCTAATTAAGTAACTACACATCATAATAAAAAAGAGGGTTAAATAACAATTCTAAATAAAGAATAATCAAGGATAAATGTGCAAATATGATGATAATAATGCAAAATTGAGATGCAATCACCCTACTCTGGAGATATCTTTGTTGACGGGAGATCCCACGCACGAGAGGACAACTCTGCTGCTGAGCTTACTTCCACGTTGGAGGTATAGGATCGTCGACCGATAGGGGCCCCTACTTGGGACAGACACATCCAATCTATTGCTAGAATTTTTCCCACCTTCAAATTTTCTGCAGGTACTCTCTGACTATGGCTATACACGAGATAAAATATATTCACGAAGGGTTTCTTGTTTGGATTATTCCCTCAACATACCAATTTTGAGTGGTCATACGTCCAATAGTTTTCCCCAAAGACGTGACATTACAAAATAATCTCACAACAACAAGAACTATAGATTTGACTTTAAAAGTTTTGAGTATGCTTGATTTGCCTAAGGGTAAGTCAGGCTGTTTAGCTCAAGAAAGGTTACATGAGATATAAGGTGTATATGTATACATATATATGAGGATTTCCTTGTCTATATTATCCCCTCAACATATAGTCACATGAATCAATTAAACTATGCTCACACAATCAGTTTTGTCCACATTTACATTTAACACTTAATTTACTTGTCTCAATGCGTGTTTGTATGTGCGTCCTAATTACATCGTGCAGCATGTCCACACGAGAATGGGGTTTTTCCCCACTCAGGGTAGAATTCGATTCTCCGTTGTTAGGATGTGACTCCACTCGGAGAATCGTGTTTGTACACTAGTAGACGGGATGTGCCCCCACGTGAAAGTGTAAATGCAGATCAACCTATGAGTTTTACTCGGCCTTTCTACAGATATCGAGTTATCTATTGTGGGATCTTCCCTGCTCGGAGATCAGAATCTGATGCAGGGATTTCCCCTCTTAGAGCTCCGATTTCGTAGCTCATTGACATGATGTGCCTCCTCGAAAGCGAATACGAATCCAACTCTATTGTAGAGATTTTTCTCTCTCAGAGGCTCAATCCATAGCTAGGATTTCCCCACTTAGAGACGAGACTTACAAGTACTATTGTGGTACAAATCACCATCCGCGAATTACACACAATCAATCCTTGAACATCTCGAAATCAAAGCTAATCTCTGGAGTATACATTACATTCCAAAGAATACAATTACAGAGCAAATCAGGTAAGATCCAAACAAATATTTTCATTCTAGAACATTATTGCTTTCATTACAAATTTTTCTTATTACATCCATTCAATCACATACTTGATTACACCTTACAAGAGTGACACGATGTCTATTACATATTTCCATTTTCTTTACAGAATCCAATCCCGACTCGGACTCACAATGGGTAGCTCCTAGACAAATAATTCACCACTGCTGGGAGGGCGGTGATGTCTATGAATCCCAGAAAAATGCCAGAGCCAAAAATCACATCTCAAGCTGCAGACTGAAGTTTCCAAGATAGTAATGATATCACGACAAGCCTCCTGACCCTGAAATTGAACCCGAAACAAAAGCATGCAAGGCGACTCTCCGACAATGATCCTGAGGAATACCCCCATGCCATCCCACCAGTTGCTAAGCCACGAAAAAAGAACTCCAACCAGCAAAGCAATGGCATTCAACAGGAGTACAGACTGCCAGCATCCTACACGCTTTAAGAAAGAAGGCTATGAGCTCCAACTCCCATCGAGCCCACCCTGATAAGAGATTGGACAGATTGATCATGCAGAGGCATGAGTCATGCCCTCCCTTCCTGATAACGGGTTCTCATCACGAGAACTGAAATTATGTGACCAATAATTGATCGTGAAATGAAAGTGATAAGAATTACCGTGTAGCTTTGGGCTAATGGGTCGTGTCCACGAGAAGGAATGCGATAGAAGTTTTTCGGTATTTTTGTTTAGTAATAAAGTATGGAGTTGGTGTCTTTCTCTTTTTTTTTATAAATTGAAAAAGAGAATGGAGAGAAGGGAAATGATTAAAAGAAAAATTGTAAACTTAGAGAAGGCTTTGGAAAAGGTAATTTTTTAAAAGCTTGAAGAGTGATTTGTTTTTTTTAATATAAGAAGAAGATCTGGGCTCATTATCTCTCTACTCAACGATGTGTTCTTCTCTTGAAATTCTTAGTGCCTCAACTTGATCATAGGCAAAAACTTAAGCTTGAGTTTAGAAAGTTTTAAGCAAAGCAAATAAAATAGTTTGAAAAAGTTAATTCTTTTCTTTAAGAACCATCTTGAATTGAATGTTAAATCATCAAGTATTTCAAGCATGAAATAAAAATAAGTTCAAGAGATGTTTTAAAAGAAGTAGAAGTTTAGAAATCTAAACCCATCCTCATGTGCCTTCAAGAACACTTTCAAAGAAGAAAGGCTTAGTTTAGGCATGCATATGATTCCATTTGGTCTTTACATAAAAATCATTCAAAAGAAGAGGGATCGAAGAGAGGAACAATAGTGAGCTTAGAAATGAATTTAGCTACTCATGGAAGATGGAAAAATAATACATGTAAATAAAGTAAGACATACCCGTGAATTGGAGTGGAAGAAGAGAAAGCTTGATCCTTTTATTGATGTCACTTCAATCTTCAGATTACAGTCACTCTATTCCTCTCTCTCTCTCACTAGTATTTGAACTGAACTACAAATTATAAAACAGAGATACAACTTCTATACTATCTAATAAAGAGCCTAAACCTTAAAAACAAAGAGAATTTTAATCCTAGTCTTCGCTCCCTTTTTCAGTATAGACCCTGCCTTTTATAGGCAAAACCCAAGGGGAAGGAGTGAGGAGATAAGGGGAGCAAACGTTCCCCTTATCTCCACCAACAAGCTGCGGGTCTGTGGCTTTGGCACGGATCCTCGGCCAGGATGTGGCCAAATGGCCACATCCTGGTGGAAATCTAGCGGGCGTGGGTTTTGGCTCCCTTTTATCTGGCTGGATTCACTGTTTGGCTCTGATTCTAATCTGCTCTCAAGCTAACCGATTTGGATTCTTATAAAACTAAATTAACCAATTTTCAACCTCTCTGATCTGCCATAATCTGCCCTGATCTTCTGATTTTGAATTAATTCTGAATTAAATCAGAATTTGATGGGCTTTTGGGCTTGTTTTTCTTCCCTTTCCTTAAGCAATGGGCCTGCAAATAAGACTTTATTAATAGGATTTATTAGATAATAAACATGATAATGTGACAATAAATAGGCAATATATGTGACTGATCACACCCCCACACTTATCTTTTGCTCGCCCTCGAGCAAAACATCAAAACTAATCATAATCAATTATTAGACCACTTTCGCAGGTCAGTCGATTGCACTGAGCACGTGCAACAAGCCGTTAAACCTCTAGGTTACCCCTAGAGGACGAGTTTTGTCTCGTGAGGGTTTTCAGTGGACTGCACCCACAAATCCATGAAGAGAGAGAAAAATGTTAGTATTTTCGAAAAGTATTTTGAAAGAGAAAATATTTGATGTATATTTGTAAGAATTCAAGTAATCTATAAGTTATAGGAATATCAAACTTTTCATTCCTAAACTTAGTCTCTATTCAAAAACATGTCATCAATCAAAGTAAGGAGTCAAATTGTATTTCTCATCTAGTCTATTACTTTACCCTGAGTCATATGCACCATCGTGACCGTGAAGTTTGACTAAGGGTTCTTTAACATTAACTTCTATGCCTTATTTATAATTATTTTTGGTGGTATTTATTCCTCAATTCTATTAGGCTTTCTAATCTGCCCATGTAACGAGCCTTTAGTCGGTGACACCCAGACCGGACAGTCTTAGGGCACCAGGTGAGAAAATACCCCTAAGGACTTAAACACTCGAGCAGATAAGGCCACGAAACCAAGAATTTTTATTTATAAAATGTTGCCCTTTTAGGCGTGAATACTTATGCTTCATGAGGCACAAATACCCAGCTTAATCAGAGCATTTATATATATATATATTAAACTTATCTAATTATCTTTTGCAAAATACCAAGGCTTGCTTAAGCCAAAGCACCTAGCTAATCAATAATTAGATTTGTATATATATATATATTTCTTTTTTTATAAGGCATAAGAATTTTTGTCTTTGAACCCTAAGTGTATAAGTGCATAAAGTGTGCATATTTCTTCAAGGTAAAGATCAAGACTAAATTACTTTCATCAATTTTCTTCTTAACCCTGAAAATCAAACAAGTTATCTTATTTGACCAAGTATAAGAAATCCTAATTATGATTTTCCTATTCCTTAAAATTGACTTAATTTCTAACAAAAATATATCAAAATATTGTTCTTGCCTTACCCAGCTTAATCAAATTTTTTTTAATATATATTAATTTTAATAAGGCATAAAATCTTTATTTCTGAACCTTAAGTATGTAAGTGTATAAAGTATGCATATTCCATCAAGATAAAAATCAAAACTAAATTACTTTTCTGATAGAAATCAAACAAATAATTTATTTTAACCAAGTATAAGAAATCCTAATTATGATTCTCCTATGCTTTAAAATTAACTTAATTTCTTAAAAAATAGGCAAAAATATTGTTTCTCTTTTCAAAAAATTTTAAAAGAAAGAGAGTATTTTTATATAAAAAGAGGAAAGCCTATGTTAGAACCTCCCCACACCTATCTCATACATTGTCCTTAATGTATGAATGAATGCATATATGCATGAAAAAAAAGAAAGGGAAGAAAAAATGTTACCTTAAGGTGGTGGCTTCGTGGTAGTTAGATTGAGCCAAGCGTTGCTACTCAATCTAGATAATGTAGAGTTTCAAGAAACTCATTTGTGATGACATCTTTTTTATTTACAGTTTTATAACCCCTATATTGAATAGGATCATGCAAGATCCTAGCATTAAAATTATCCTGGTTATATGATCAATCTTGGAATATCCTCTCGGAATCATAATGATCTATATCTTGGTCCAGCAATAAAATGTGACTCAGTGGAATGGTTAATTTGGGCTGCAGAGTGAAAGTAACGAGAACTAATACTGATTCGGGAATATAACTCAAATCAAGTTTAGCTTCGAGAGTCAGTTTCGGTTCAAAAGTTAAGTCCAAATCAAAGAATTGAAGTTCACATTCTCTTTTCATCAATGAAATGTGACTTTCTAAAATCGGTGATTCAATTTCAAGCTCTATGGGTACAGTAATCAATGTTGATTCGATAATTGGGTCCAAATCGAGTATGATATCAGAGTCAATTAAGAAATCAAAAATTAAAACTAAATCACAAAGTTGGAGATTAGGGTCACATTCACTTTCAAGTTCAATTTTCTTGAAGTGTTAACTTGCAT
This sequence comes from Agave tequilana, assembly GCA_038442645.1. Lineage (NCBI taxonomy): Eukaryota > Viridiplantae > Streptophyta > Magnoliopsida > Asparagales > Asparagaceae > Agave > Agave tequilana. Next base: position 6,053 of record JAVJIF010004899.1, read on the forward strand.
TTGTCAATGGTTAAGTATTAGTCAATTTCAAGATTATGTGATGAAATTAAACTTGGTTTTCAAAACGACATGACTCATGGGCCAGATTAATAGGGTTAGAGATATCAGGATTGGTTAAATATTGATAAGGTAGAGGTTCCCATTCCTATAAATACTAGCCAATTGACTAATTTTCTCTTCTAACCTATCGATAGACTGGATAAAAGAATTTTGGCCTTAAATCATGTATTCCATACTCTTTTTGAAGTTACTAGGTTCTTCTTGTTGTGGTGGGACTTGAAAATTTGAGTATAGATCTTGAATTTGAAAATTTTGTGAATTATTAAATCCATCAAGTTTTGGAATTATCGACTCAAACATAACTTCTGAACTCTTTTCTAATTCAGATTTTTCTTCAAATGATTATTCTAAATAAGGAGTATATGAGACTGAATGTTGATAAGGTGGTTGATAAATGACCCGGAGGAGTTGTATCCCCTCTAACTCGGTGAAGAGTGGTGATGATTATTCCAATCCTTTTCATAATATTAGGTCAGGACACGTTGATTCATATAAATCAATCTGACATATTTGATTAGTTAAAATTATGTCATAATGGGTTGGTGATATCCGAAAAAGAGGTCGGGGTGAAATATGAATTTGCATTTGTATAGAAAATTATAGTTATAATCCATATCACATAAGAACAAACAAAAAAACGAAAAATGAAGAAAAATCTAGCCTATGTCAGTGTAGACTGTTGACACTCCAAAAAGACAAACTCCCCCGGTGGTATTTCAACCGGCCTGAACAACTTCAAAACTTGTTGACATTTACAAAAGACAAAGATGCGAACAAGCAGACGACCAAGATCTACCCATTCTCAGAGACCAAGTGATGCCTTAAAACTTACTGATTCATTGAAGCAGACTGTAAGCCAAGCATCACCTGTAAAGAGGCCTAAGTATGGCCCAGAGGATAGCTTCGCTTGAAGCTTTATAGCCTTGTTGAAGGGAAGATATTAGCTCCGCCTGCTTCGCTTGAAGCTCCTCTTGAGAGCTTCGCTTGAAGCTCTACATAACTCTGTAAAAGAGCTAATTTTTAGTTTCGCCTGAAACTAATTAGCTTCGCCTGAAACTAATTGTAGCTTCGTCTGAGGAGCTGTACTAGCCTCGCGCGAAGCTGGTCCCAGCTTTGCTTGAAGTTTTCAGCGCCCCATTTGAGAGGGTTTGCCAGGTCAATTCTTGATCAAATTTTTAGTGGGCTAACCCCACTACGTTAGTTGGGTTAATGCCACTTTAAGTGGGCGATCACACCCGCCCACTTTGTCCTACGTTCAGTGGAGAAGGTCGAGTCAGAAGGCCAATTTTAGGCTCACACGAGCCTGTCTAGCCTCACATATGGCTTGTACTTAACTTCGCACGAGGCGTTATAGCCTCGTACGAAGCTCATAATAGCCTCGCGCGAAGCTCAGAATAGCCTCTGGCATGAGGTTAACTGACTGTTATCAGTACTTACTGAATTATAGGGGTAGTTACACCCCTCAAGAACCTATAAATAGCTTACTCTTGGAATGAGTTCGGGGCCAAGAAGATAGAAAAGAAGAGAGCTAACAAGTTGAAGATCAAGAGGCTCAGTTAATTAGCAAGGCTAATTTTCCTTACTTCCAAGAAATTTAGAGAATTACTTCTATAATTCAGGGTGTTAATACACTAAGACCTTCCTCCCCCTCTAGGATGTCTGGAATCAAGCGAGAAGAAATTCTCAAGCAGTAGCATTCGAAGACCGAACGCTCGCATCGTCAACGGAACAAAGTGATCGCGCGCTAATCAGACTCCCACCGGCACACTTCCCTTAGAGGAGAGTTCAACTTGTACTTTTTCATTTTCTTTTGTTCAATTACTTGTAATTTTTTCCTCAATTTTTTGTAAGTTTTCCCGATTAAATTTTAATGGAAAACATGGAAGCGACTTCGCTGGGGAATTGCTTCTCCACGGTTGAGAATCAAGTGTCGCAATGCGACAATCAGACCTTCAAGTTTATTGTTGAAACATTGGTCATTCAATTTGATCAAGAGAAGTTTGAATAACTTCTCTCTGGGGGTAGCACAAGTCCCCTATATGTGCGCAAGCATAGGAGGTCAGTGTAACCAGAGCACCTTTAGCTACTTCTGGGAAGCAAGTCCCGTTGAGACTACTAAGGTTTTCTATGAACCTAACATAGCCTCACGCTAGGCTAAACTGGCTCTATGCGAGCCTAAGCAAGCTCCACACGAGCCTATCACAGTCTCAATTGAGACTAAGCCCGGCGCCAACATATTAACGTTGCGCGCGAGACTATAAAGGTTTCGTGCAAAGCTAAGCTGCCTCTTGTTGCAAAGTCCACAATTCCTTCTCGTGATTCAGCTTCATGTGAAGCTAAATAGTCTTGGACCACAAGACTACTTTAGCTCCTCACAGAGCTAAGTCTCGCTTGTCCCGCGAGACCAAGGCCAAAGTGCCCTGTGTTTACAGCGAGGCTTGCATCAACAATACTGCTGGGCAGTTTAAGCCCGCCGCGCGCGAGGCTAACCCAAAAGTACATTTGCATGCTAATCAGCGTCTCTCTCACTAATATCGCCAACTGCTAAAAATCTCTGCCATGAGGCTAGAGATAAAGACCACTGGTGCTAACAGCGAGGATATTTTAGCCTCGCTTGAGAGAAAATCTTTGCACGGCAAATCTAAGTTCGCCCCTAAAGGCAGAACTAAGGCAGTAGCTTTGCCTTGCGAAGCTACTCTTTCAGGTGAAGCTATCCTACCTTCACCTATAACCATAAAAAAACCTTTAAGGCTAAGCCTAAGGCCTCTCAGCCCATTAAGGCTAATATCTAATCTCCTCGAGTCTCTGTGATGGATCGGTTGGGTCCGGTTAACACAGATTTGAGAGATTATCTGATCAATAAGCGAAAGCTTTAATCTGAGAAATCTGTTCACATCTCACCATCCCTGTGCGAACAAGCGGGATGTCAACTTGTGATAGTGCACTATGTCTATTGCTATTTCAGAACCATCCCAATGACTTCCCCTTCAATCCAGCAATCAGTATTCGGCTGGTTGTCAGCCCGAATTTCCAAGAGACCCCGGTCCCAGAAGAAGAAGGCAACAAAGCTGATCCATCTTACAACCGCCTCTGTTAACATGATAAGAAGAGGGAGGGTTCTTTTTTGATCCTAAAGATGGAGACGAGGAACCTTCACTCCTCCAGCCAGCTCCCCGGACTCTGACTATAGCCGCAGCTTAAGTCAATTCTGGTGGAACAACAAGGTGCCTTCCAGGGTACTCGCTTAAGGGTAGCAATATCCTATGATTATGGATAACCTTCTTCATCAACTAGAGCTGTGTCGCCTATATTATTGAGGAACTTTTTTTAGTGGTCTGATGAGGAGGAGGAAGCCAGTGGATATGCATCTTCAGCTATTATCAGCTCGGTGCGAACGGGGCTTGTGTGTGCTAACATGGCCGACAATAATAATGATGATCTTCCTCGACGAATGGAAGCACAAGAGTCAGACTTTCAGGGCTCAGCAAGAAGCTTTGGACAACATCCAGCAGATGTTAGCTCAGCTCTTGATCAACCAGAATGCCAATGACACCGGTAGCAATCATAATGAAGAGGAGCATAATGACGATGAACGTCCTAAGACTGAGAAGTCGAAGGAAAGCTCCTCATTCGATGTCGCGGTCATTAAAGACATCCAGGCTCAGATTGCATCCCTAACCCAGAGGGATGAACTGAAGAAGGTGGGGATGACTCGTCCTTACCCGCTGGAGTGGGAATCTGTTTTGTACCCACCAAAGTTCAAGCCACCTACGTTGTACACGTACGATGGCAAGAGCTCACCTAACCAGCATATCTATTACTTTTGGTAACAAACTGATAACGTAATAGACAATGATGCCATCATGGCTAGACTATTAATCAGCACCCTTAAGGGGGTAGCTTTTGATTAGTTTAGGAGCCTGCCCAACAGCTCTATCAACTCTTGAATTGACCTAGAAACCCGGTTCCTCTCTCAATTGTATAAGGATGATACTGAGGTGACTATGGATAAGCTCCTCTCAATGGTCTAAAAAGGGAGGAATCTGTACGGGAATACATTGAGAGATTCTATAACATTTCTCTCATGTGCCCTGCAGGCATGTCATTACCCATGTTGCTCCAGACGTGCTGGCATAACTTTCTCGACAGAGTGAAAGTACGTATGGGAGCTGCAAAGCCCATACATGAAAGAAGCTTGTTGAGCAAGCTGAGATAGCCGAGAAATCAGCTAAGAAATTTAAGCCCTCAATCCCTAAGAACAAGTGGGGGTCAACACCAAGGGGCGTGATGCAGCCCTGTCTTCTCAATCAAAGGGGAAGAAAATCATGGTCGTTGAGCTGTCAGGGACAACTCAATAAAAGCATAAGAATAACACCAATAACAATCGGGAATTCAAATCCCGCTAAAGGTGTACTCCTTCAAAGACGAGCAGGTGGCGATGATTTTCCATTTGCTACACAAGGGTAACAAGCTCAAGTTACCTGAAGCTCGGCGACCTAATGAAGTGGGGCATACAAATGATCCCAATTATTACCTTTTTCATAGGATAGTGCATTACCCTACCGGCAGATGCTATGTCCTCAAGGATAAGATTTAAGTCTTGGTATATGCTGGAGTTCTGACTCTCAAGTCAGAATAAAAGAAAGTCACCGTCACATGGTGACTCATAATTTCAGGACATTTTCAAAGATGAGTGCCCAAGACGGATTGGTCCCAATCTCTAACGTAAGATTGAATATCATCGACCCTATGGCTAAACAGCAGAAAGCTAAGGGCTTCATTTCAATTACGACAAAATCTGAAAAGATCATGTGGGTCCACCTAGATATTGTCTAAGATGAGCAATGGGAGACTAGCAAGCCTAAGCTCAAAGGTAAGTCTTGTAACGTCGTCTCTCTCGCAACATATGACGACTCTGTGACTGTACCCTCCCTCAGTGATTTAGAAGGAGAGAAGCTTGCCTTAGCAGCACAGCCTTCCACATCGCAGCTGGTGGGTACACGTTCTGGTAAATAATACTTACGACAGCACGATCAGACACCTGACGGAGCACCCCAACCAATAACGTTAGGAACCGCTGCACTTGTCCAGGCTCCAATGCTGAGGGATAAAGAAAAGCAGAAGGAGATTCGCTTTGATGAATCCCTGAAGAAGAATTCTTCCAGGGGACTCAACACTCCCTTTCGCTTGGACATATTGGCACAATTGGCCAATATCTCAACTCGTATTACTCCGCCTCTCAAAGGAGATGGGAGAGGCACTTATGAATGCTCTTCCTGATTCAGAATCACTTCTATCATAAGTACCCATCCCTACAAAAAAGATGGAGTTTCATGCCCCGATGTCATCAAGTACAACAGTAGGTACCATGCATTACCTTCACTCCTAAGGATATGCTCCTCAAAGATAACCGCCACGACAAGCCCTTGTATTATACAGGGTACATCAGGTCTACATATATCGAGAGAATACAAGTTGATTCAGGGTCTGCTATAAGCATTATCCCTAAGAGATTGCTTTATTTTCTCGGCATTCTATTGAATAGGGTGTCAACCATGACTATGACCATATATGGCTCTAACGCTGAGAATAGTTATCCTTTGGGCAAGATTCATCTCCGATATCAAATTAGAGACTTGAAATCAGAAATGACGTGCCATGTCATTGACGCCGACACGTCCTACAACCTTTTGCTCAGATGACCTTGAATCCATGTTAACTGGATTGTGCCTTGCATACCCCATCAATACTTCAAATATATGGATGACAAAGCAATGGTCAGGATGATATGCGCTGAAATGAACCCATTCAAAGGGGGTGGAGAACTACTTCACTGATTCTCTACTTTATAGAGAGAACGATAAAGTGATAGAAAAATCGTTGCCTGACGACATCGGTAGCGGCAACAATGCGGACTCAGAATCAGGAGAAGATCTAGAGGTTTCTTTCGATAAAGAACCGATTGTAGCATATCTGAATGATCATGATTGTAATAATTCTGCCGACAATGGTGACGAATGGGTCCTTAATGAAAATATAAATTTCGATTATTTCTTGTGTTGTGATGATGTAAATAGTCCTATTAATATGAGCCCTCTACACATGCCCCTACCCATGTCAATGACATGCATGCATATAAAAGAGAATGATGGGTCTGTATTTGTAGTTTTATCTTCCAAGAAGGACCAATCGCCAATTATGTTTGGCAGAGTTCGACATTGGATTACTACATCCAACGATTCAGATGAAGACTTGGAGCCCCCACAATTCTTTCACTATGCACGATTAGCGCACCGTATGATAAAAGAAATTGGATACAACTTAACTCGTGGTGAAGGCTTAAACTTTGAAAAGGGATGATACATCCCTCTACAACCTTTCGTACCAGAAGGAAAGCCTGCCAACTATTACGATCAGACTCGCAGGGGTTGGGGTACATTACTCCATCTGTTCAATCAGATTCAGAATCTGAAAGGCCTCTATCATCACATTCTTCAGACTTATCGGATTGGGAATCTAATGTAAGTGTAGGGGTTGCCTTCGAAAAGCTCTTCGTCAACATGACATCGACCAGTCATGTGAAACTAGAAGAGGACATTAAACCATTAGACACTGATCTTTGGGCTCAACAACTTGATCTTCAATGGAAAAAGTGTTTTGAACAATGCGACCCTCCAACAGAAGATGAAGTAATTCAAATTGATGTGGATGACTAAATGCACTCGAAGCTCATATTCATAAGCGAAAGTTTATCGCCAACGGAGAAGCATGGCCTTATATCCCTGATAAAAGAATATATATAGATGTCTTTGCCTGGAGCTATGAAGACATGCCTGGTCTCGACCCTCAGGTGGCTATGCATCGTCTTAACATCAAGCCAGATGCTAAGCCGGTTAAACAATAGCAGCGATGATTCTAACATTGGGCTATACTGCTGTTCCAATATGATATGACCTTCGTACCCCAGAAGGCCATAAGGGTCAACCCTTGCAGATTTCTTAGCAGCCCATCCCGTTTCAGAATCTTCAAAGCTATATGAAGATATTCTGGATGAAGTTAAACATAACTTCAAGCGATGATGCATGGCAGATGTTTTTTGATGGTGCATCAAGAGCCGGACTAAAAGGCAAGATTGACGTTGGAGTAGGGGTAGTATTTATCTCACCCGAGAATCACATCTTTCCTTGTGCATTCTCGTTAGCGAAACCTTATTCCAACAACGTAGCCGAGTACAATGCTTTGTTCATTGGCATCCAGCTCATCCAACAAATGGGGTTGCAATACCTTTAAGCTTATGGTGATTCCAAGTTGATCATCAACCAAGTCAAGGGTGAATATGAGGTCCAAGTTGGCTAATTCATTTGAAGGCTTCTATATCAGTCATATATCCCGCCTCTAAAATACAAAGACAGATGCTCTAACTGTGCTAGCAGCTATACTGGCTCTACCTACTAATACCAATTACCATCTCACGATGGCCACCCGTCATCTCTTCTGTTTGAAGAACGGTTTAGAGGTTAGCGAAGTTCATACAACCTCGACAAACTTTGAACCAAGGGACTGGTGATTCCCGATCATCAACTATGCCTTACACGATATATTACCCGATGACCCTAGGGAAGCGGTGTCTGTTCAACGAAGGTCTACTAGATTTTACTACGATGCAGTAATAAAAACGTTGTACCGTCATTCATATGATGACATATTTCTTCGTTGTCTATCCAATTCACAGGCACAAGAAGTAATCAAATGGATTATGATGGCATATGTGGAGCTCATCAACCAGGTCCAAAGCTCAAGGATTGATTGCACTGAATTGGTTATTATTTGGCTGACTATGATCGCCGATGAAGTCAAATACGCAAAGAGGCATAAGGCTTATCAAATTCATGCGAATTTTATACACTAACCCCCAGAGCTACTCCATCTCATAGTCCAACATGGTCATTTGAAGCTTGAAGAATTGATATAATAGGGCCAATCAGTTTCCCGTTAGCTAAAAGTCGTCGGTTCATCTTTGCGATAACTGATTACTTCTCAAAGTGGGCAGAGATTGACCTGCTCGCTGAAGTTAAAACCACCAACGTGGTCAACTTCATCAACATCATGTCATCTATCGATTTGGTGTCCCCAGACGGATCACTAGGACAATGGTCCTCAATTCATAAGTCAATTGTTCTATCGGTTTCGTGACAAGTAACAGATTCAGAATGTGGTGTCAACTGCTTACAACCCTGTCGCCAATGGGTTAGCAGAAGCATTTAACAAGACGATCATCAAGCTTCTCAAAAAGTTTATCTCCATAAGAAAACGAGATTGGAATGAGAAGCTTAGTGAATGTCTCTGGGCCTATCGAACTATGGTCTGAACCCCAACAGACAATACGTCTTTTTCTCTGGTATATATATGTGAAGTAGTTATACCTTTGGAGATTCAAATACCATCACTTCTGTTGCTTTGGCAACCTAGATGACTGATGAAGATAACCATCGGTTACGTCTCTAAGAGTTTGAAGCGCTAGACGAAAAGCGGCTACAAGCTCAGCAACATATTGAGCTTTATCAGGCTCGAATCTCAAAGGCTTTCAACGAGAAGGTCAAAGAGAGAATTTTTTAGAAAGGAGATTTGGTTTTAACTGTCAGACGACCTATGGTCGTGACAAACAAATCAAAGGCAAATTCCGGCCCAAATGAGAAGGGATGTTTGTAGTAGAGACAGTTTACTCAAATGGAGGTATCGCCTGTCTAATCCAAATGGTGACATGCTGTGATGCTAATCAGTGGCAAATTCCTAATGAAATATTATCCCTGATCAAGTTAACATTATGTACTGGGGGGAGTTGAAAGGGTATTGCAAAATTTTCTTGAATCAATGAAAATTATAACAACTCAAAATTCCAACTACAAGAGAGAAAATACACTCAAGCTCAGATCTTCTCTTTGTTTAAGACTGGATTCTTTGCGCATCAGTGAAAAGTGAATCTTATTTCTGTTGACGAAAACATTAAGCTCCTTCTCCTTGGATCACAGACGAGTAGCACAGCTCCTATCTAATAAAATCTCAAAGAGACTTGGCAAAGACTTGAACTCAGCAAGTTGGTAGAAGAGTTTAACTTTTTATGAGTATTCCTCAGCTGAAAAATTCTCACCCTTCTTCAATAGCAAACTGAACTATTTAATGGAGTTTCAGGGGTAAAATTGTCCCCTAAAAGCCCTCCATGATGGGAGTTAACTCCCCTCATTACGTGGGCAGTACTTGACCCAGTAATGGGGGTAGTTATAACTAGATGCAAGGCTCATTTGCAGTTAAAACGCGGGCTTGAGCTCTGCGTTTAGCTATTGAGATGACGCTAGACGCGGGCCTCGAGCCCTGTGTTTTGGCATTGCTGAGGTATTGAGATGCGGGCGTCGAGCTCTGTTGAGACGCAGATTTTAAGCCCGGCGTCTTGGCTTTGCAGTGATGCTCAAAGCCCGTGTCTTGGCCTTGCAGTGATGCTTTCGAGCCTCGCCTCTTAACACTGCATTAATGATTTTTATTAGCTTTGTGTCTGAAGTATAGACTCTGCATTTGACGACTTATCTTCAGTAATTTTTAGACAGTCTACAGAACTCCCTCCAAAGTTTTTGAAACTCTACGGTTGACTGGGACGGGTTTCGAAACACTTTGGACTTTTCATTTGGCAGCAAGCTTTCAAGACTGGACTGGCAATCTTCTGAAATACCTTGAACTCAATCTTGTCTGGATTTTAGTCTTCGTGAGTGTAATGTTAAACTCTTGAAGCTACCAGAGATGATCGTCGTGAGTGTCTAGATACGCAGTCCGACCTCATCGGTACTCTGAGCTGGTTTCACATCTTTGACATTAGTTAGGTTAATAATAACCGTCCAGACTAGTGACATATGCTAGATTTCACATCCTTGACATCAGTAGTTATTTTACTGTGATATGAATCATATGATTATACATCTTGATATCAGTTGTTGTTCTATCATGGTATTCTTTTACCTACAGACATGTTATTGTTCAGTTATTTTCTTTTTACAGTTATCATGTTATTAATTGGTTATCTGTTTATACATGTTGCTATTATCACCTTGTTTCTTACTTGTTTAGTATTATATGTACAAATTGTTTATATGCACAAGCACCTTCCCCTTTACACACACACACACACACACACTTATTAGGTCGCATCTAATGACCTTACATTTGCACGTCCAGATTGGATTCTTTGTTTCTATTATTTAGGTGTTCGATGAGCCCGTGCATATTGCAAGGAGTCCGGAGTTTCTCTCTATTGATTCTGGTATTCTTATCTCTCTTTTATTCCTGCTGATTTCTTGTCATTTATACATTGCATTCAGTCGTTATTCTAGCTCTTGATTTATATGATATCATGTGTGAATGCCTACATGTCATATTGCAGTGATCATGATTTGTTATGGTTTAGAATTATAGCTTATTCTAGATTACTTAAGGCTTAGCGCGTATACGTGAGGTATTCTCCTTGCGTATATGTGTCGCTGACTCTCGTCGCGTCTCCACTCCACCGTATTTTGGGAAGCGGGGCGTGACAGAAACACAATTGTATGTTATATTGCTTGAGTGGCATGACAGACACACTTGTATGTTATATTGCTTGAGTGTTATTTTGCTATGTACTTGTGTTTTCTTAGAAAAATTGAAGGCGTGTAAAAATCTTTATTTGATCGTAAAGAAAATTACAATAGATCAATAATCTGATTACAAAAGAGAAAAGAATGGTTGGATGGGTTCTTCACGTGGTAGTGGAGAGTGAGTCTTATTCCCCATTGACCGGCTGAACGTCAAGTTCCTCTTGTGGATCCTCTCTTTGGATCTATTGATGGAGTAGCACAACTCCTATCAGTAATAAAATGTCAAAGAGATTTAAAGAACTTGAACTCAGTGAGTTAACAAAAAGTGTTGAACTCTTTCCAGGCTACAAGAGCTTCAAAGTCGAACTCTGATGAGGTAGCTCTCCTCCCTGCCTATGACTTCTTGGGTTCCTCCACCAGGACTCTCCTCTTCATCCCCTTTTTAGCGGTCCCCTTCCTCTAGCTATTCATAACTATTTATAGAGGAATTGGGGTGTGGCTGTCCCTTAAAACTCTCCATTAATTGGGATTAATCCCTCATTAAGTGGGGAGAATGGGAGTGATTGAACAAGTCATGGCTGACAGTTACAGCAGAAACGTGGGTCTCGTGCTGGACGCGGACCTCACTCAGATGTTGAGACGCGGAGCTCACAGACTCGCGTCTGTATTGGAACGTGAAGCTGCTCAGGCTCGCGTTTGAGTTGAAATACGAGGTCCGCGTCTAGCGACCTCCTCGTCTGACAAAGGACGCGAGGTCCGCGTTTGGCGACCTCCGCGTCTAGCAAAGGACGCGAGGTCTGTGTCTGACGACCTTCGTGTCTAAGAAAGGACCCAAGGTCCATGTTGGGTGACCTTTGCATCTGACAAAGGACGCGAGATCTGCGTCGGGCGACCTCCGCATCTGACAAAGGATGCGAGGTCCGCGTCTGGCGACCTCCGCATCAAAGATTGAAATGTGACCTCTGCATTTGTGAGGTCTGCATCTGGCGACCTCTGCGCCTGACAATGGATGCGAGGTCCACATCTGAGGTTGGACACGACCTTCGCGTTTGCGAGGTCCGCAGGCTTTACCCTTAGTAATTTTTTTGATAGCCTACAGAACCCCCTCCAATATTTTCAAACTTTACAGCTGACTGAGACGGATTTTGAAATACTTTGAACTTCGATTGAATCTGAGCTTCCTGTAATCGGACTGGCATTCTCCTGAGAGAGTCTCTTGGGGTGCCCCGAGCTCGATCCAGTTTGGATGGTTAACTTCATGAGAGTACTGTTGAACTTCTTGAAGCCTCCAGGAAAGATCGTCACAAGTGTCTTAGAAACTCAGTCTAACACTTGTTATGAGTTTTGATTTGCTTGGTGTACTATTAAATTAGTGGAATTGTCGATTGCTCTTGCCAGTGTACTGTTGAGTTATCACAGAAGCAGAGACATACTCTGTAACGCCCCGATCCCGCAGGTACGGGGACGTTATGGCGACGTACATACGCGAGGTGAATACATGCTCACGCGTACGTTAAGCCTCAGTACAGTACATTACCTCCATATAAACATGAGTTCCAGCACGAAAGAAGTACAAGAATACCTGCAGAAAGAGGTCAGCGATCATAACAGACATGAATAATAGGGACAAATAAGATAACGGAAATAAAGCACCAAAACCTAGGAATAATCCCTATGAGGAATCTCTGATGTGACTCCAAGGTACTCTCGGATACTACGGTACGCGGATCTTCAATTTGGGCACGCAAACCCAGGTCGTCAGAAAGCGACCTAGTGAGTGGTAAAATGAAGGAGGCAGTAATATATACTATAGTCTACAAGCACGATACTAATATATAATGATGGGTAATAGTGATACCATATAATAAGCAGTAGAAATATATAAACATGAAAGCAGTGAAAATACATAAATATGTCATCTTTTAATACCATCACTACCTAGTCGGTTATTATCTGGTCATGTCTATAGTCGTGTCCAGTTTATATAATAAATAATATTTTCTAGTGGTGACGTGTTGGAAATAACCATGGTAGTGGTGACATGATGGAAATGAACATGGTAATGATGTAAGTGCACAAGTAGATGAAGTATGTAACATAACCATCTCTTCCAGTGTCCCATACTACTAGCAGTTCATACTGGAGCCCGCACTCCAGTCGAACCCATCCGGACATGGCCTACGGTACCATTATCCAAACGAGAGAGTAACCAAATAACAAGTGTTTCCGACGTCACTATTGTGTATACCGGTTTATTATGTTAATTGGAAACCCATGGTCGAGGAGTTCTTATCGGGTGGATGTATCCCGTGCATACCCGGGATCACGGCCTTAAACAATCCCCTGGCTGCTAAGACCAGGGCCCTCCGCTAAGAGGGGAGCATGAATCAAGTAACAAGAGCTCATGGAGCAATTGGTAGGTAGCACTACCGTCCCCTGCAGTGGGACTAACAATATGGATCCAGTACATCACCCGATATGACCTAATCAACCATCAAGTCTCCCCCATACCCAAGTTATCTTTATGATCTTTAATATCAAGTATACAATGTAACAAGAACAACCACTGTACATGCTACGGGTAACATGATAACTGGACCTGAGCTCTGTTGATAGCGTAGAACAATATAACGGGAATCAGGAACAATATAACATGAACAAGATAACATGAACAATATATCGAGAAACGAGAACAATAGATGTGGGATTCCCACATATCGCATATTAACCGCTCTCATGTCCAGTAACGGGAAATCCGTATCAGTAACAGGAAACAATCATATAACATGAATATGGTAACATAGCACATTAATACATGTAATATGAACAAGGATAACCTGGAATAATCATACATGCAATAGGTGCAAGAATCCATATGATGAATGGAGAAACCATGCAGTCATGTGTAACAGTGATATGTCGAGCATCTATGTCACGATGGTGAAAACATAGGAACTGCCTGTATCCAGTGAACTGATGTGTCCGTGTGTTCGTGGACCATATATGTGTCGCAATAATCTGTGTGATGTCTCTGTGTGTGTACAGGTAATACAGTGATCAGTGCATACATGTAACGGGGATATCAATATCAAATGACGGTATCCAGTGTACTAGTGTATCAGTATATCAGTAGGTCACAACATGCAGTCCTAGTGTCGTGAATCTCAATATCTATATAATGGTGAGACGTGTACATGAAACTACATGACCGCTATCCAGTGTCACTGTTATCTACATGCACTACTGTATTTAGTGTACCAGTGGGTCGGTCAGGGGGACAGTGGAGTAGTGACAAGGTCATGTATCATGAAGGACGCGTGTCCTTGTGTCCATGAAGCATTAGTGTGAAATCATACTACTTATCCATGCAGTGACGGTGTCTAGTGATTCTTTAATTAATCATCTAACTTAATGTCTATGTTACAATACAAACCGTTTCTCGAGTTAAGTTATTGTTTTATTGTTTCACCCACGACTTTATAAACATGAATAAATAAATAAAATTTAGAAAAGGAAAACACTCACAAACTAGCCATGGGAAGATAGCCCTCTTTTCCACGATCGCAACGGATCCAGAATCGTCCAAATCGGAGTCCGGATGCTCCCGATATCGCTCGAATACTAAATCATAACAAATAGGGTTAAATATGTAAATAAAATATTAAATGCAATACTGAAATGTATAGGGGGTTTTCTGTAAAAGTACCTGTAATGGGTTTGGATGCGGGTTTGGCTCATAACGGGTCGGGTCCAGATCCATAACCCAAACCCGTTTAACTTAAATGAAATGGGTAGTGGGTTTATGGGTTAACGGGTCGGGTTTTGGGGGTTTATTGGGTAATGGGTAATGGGTAAAAAGGGATTTGGGTTTTGGGGCTCGGTTCACAACCCGTTAAGGGGTGTGAACCTAACAGAAGATCAAGGGCGGCAGCAGCAGAGCTGCTGCTGCGCGCGCTGTGGCCGGCCAGTCCAGCTGGCCGGCGGCAGGGGTGGGCCCGCCGGCGGCGGTCAGGCCCCAAGGGGCGTGAGAGAGAGAAAGTGAGAGAGAGAGAGAGAGAGAGAGAGAGTTGACAGGGAAAGAAAAAGAAAAGAAAGGGGAAGAAGAAGAGGAAGGGGAGAAGGAGAGGGTGGCCGGCTTGGGGGCGCGGCCTGGGGTCGCGGCCGGCGACGGCGGCGGCCGGCGGCGGTGGCAGCTGGCAACGGGCCGGGTCTCCCCTGGTTGGGGCGCACAGGAGAGGGAGAGAGGTTAGAGAGAGGGAAGTGATTTAGGGATGTTAATTAGAGAGAGAGAGAGAGTGAGTGAGAGAAAGTGTTAGGGAAAAGAAGAAGAGAGAGGGTTTTTAATTAAGAGAAGAGAGAGAGAAGGCGGTTGGATACAGTAAGGCGGTGGGAGGAGTCTTCGTTGGGAAGAAAGGAGAAGAAAAGAAAATAAAGGAATAGTAAAATAAGAATATTTTATTATTATATTGGCCAAAATTCGACCAGCTCCGAACAGTGCCAAAAAATTAAAAAAATAGAGAATATTACGCTGAGACGTAATATGAAAACGGTTTGCAGAAACTCAATCCAGTTTGCAAATTAAAAATCCCGGAAGCTGTCGCCGGTACTGGGCGACACCGGTTTGACCGGTTTTTCGATAAATTCAGAAAAATCTCCAAAAATACCCAAACGTAGCTCATGTGATTCTAAGACACAGGGTGCAAACGGATTCTCAAAATATGACTCCGTTTGTGAAAGAAAAATCGTAAGGCCGGTTATCGGTATCGGTCGACACCGACAATGGAGATTTTCCAAAATAATTCAGAAAATTTCCAGAAAATCCTGAAAAATCTAAAATATTAGAAAATGATTTTTAAAACTGAAATCAGCTCAATCGGACTACTACGGAGGTCAAATCAATTTTATACGTCGTATCGCGTACCGATACGGTGATACATACACCGGGAAGCAGGGGGTTACATACTCTTTGCATTTGAAGAGAGAGAGGACGCAGCTCTTACAGACGCGATTCTGATACACTGATCAAGTGGAGACACGAATTTCACCAAAGGTGAGACGCGACTCTCAAGTATTGTAGAGACGTGGCTCTTAATTGCTGTAGAGATGTAGCCTTTACTTGCTGTTGAGACGCAGTTCTTAAGTTCATTGAGACGCGGATCTGTGCTTGAGACGCGAAGGTCACGCTTAAAGCTTCTTTGAAAGAGTTTTAATTGCCAGAGGTATGATATTAACTTTGCAAATTAAATAACTCTACTGGGAGAATTTAAGAAGGTTACTATCAGAGGTGTGATGTTAACTTAACAGTGAGATCTGGACTTATATTTTGAACAAGTTTTGTGGACTTGCTATTCTATTAATGAGAATAATAAGTAGAGTTTGATCAGCTAGGAATTATGTCCGAGTCTATCGTCAGAGGTTTAGTGTTAACATGACTTGAACTCTGCTGGAAATTAATAGAATATAAAGTTACTGTTAGAGGTATGATATTAACATATCAGCATTGATTTTGCGATCTACGCAACTTAAGTTGACCTGTCATTCTATTACAAGAATAACAAGTGGGATTGAAGTTGTTGAAGATCCATGGAGATTTTCACCGTCAGAGGTGTAATGTTAACGTGACGTGTTTAGGTTTGCAATTTGAGCAAATTGAATTGTCAGAAGTGTGATATTAACTTAATAAAGATGTGTGCTAGAGGTGTGATATTAACTTAGAACCATGAAAGTCTCATTTTCACTAAAAAATTTGAGAGAAGATCATTGTCATAGGTGTTATGTTAACTTAACAATGAAATGCATGCTAGAGGTGTGATGTTTAACTTAGCATTGAAATGTTTCGTTTTCACTGAGAAAATAGAGAAGATCATTGTCATGAGTGTAATGTTAATTTAACAGTGAGGTAAATGCTAGAGATGTTATATTAACTTAGTATTTGACATCTCGGCTTTGGACAGAAAGCTTGAGGAAAGATCATTGTCATAGGTTTAGTATAACTTAACAATGAAATGGATGCCAAAGGTGTGATATTAACTTGACATTAAATGTCTCGTTTAAGGTGGGAAAATCGAGAGAATTATTGTCATAGGTGTAGTGTTAACTTAACATCGCTTTATATTGCGATATGAGAAACTTTGGTTAGAAGTGTAGTATTAACTTGACCGAGAGATTCTGCGATTTGAGCAGTTTGGTGGACTTGCCATCCTACTGAAGAAGGCTAACAAGTTAAAATTTTGGTCAGAGGTGTGATGTTAACTTGACCAGATTTTGTCTACTGTTGGAGGTGTAGTTTTGAATTTTGAGTGGACTTGTCATTCTATTGAAGAAAATTGACAAGATTAAATTTTACCCCCTGGGGATACATCAAAGTCTTACTGTCAGGGTGTAATGTTAACATGATAAGTTTGATCTGCATTTTATTCCACTGGGAAAACATCAGAGGCTTTTTGTGGTCCTACCATTCCATAAATGAAAATTGATAAGAGATTTTGGAGGGAAAGGCGGGATCAGGTCCTTCAAGATTTTTTAGCAAATCTTCAGTTATCAACGGATTTGGTATGTCTTTACTAACTATTGTTTGAGTTGGGCTAGCCATGCTATTCCCCTCTGCATGATGAGTTGTCGAGGATTTTCCGCTGGGCTTAAAATCTATCTTTTTCCTTATCCTTAGCCGTCGGAGGCGTTGGATTGTTGTTCACATATACCTTCTAAATTCCTGCTGGGATTAAGAAGTATATACTCTGCGGAGGACTTATAGGGAGATCGACATTCCTTTTGAGTACTTATTTGATCAGAGGTGTAGTGTTGAACTTGATCAGGGATAGTACTTCTTTTTTTTTGCTTTTTAATTCCATGGGGATGACAAATACTGATGGAATGATTATGATTGTTCAGAGGTAATTGTTGAACATGACAGTCGTAGAAGTCAGATCACCTCGTTACCCAGTAGATTCAATGCTACATGCTCTTATAATCTTCCTGGCTTACTCTTGCAACTACGTCTTTTGCTCGTTCGCCTTGCAAGACTAGTTACTTTCAGGTGCGACTTTGAGTTACTCCTATTTGCACTAGGAATGTGATTTGCAGGTTGTGGTGGCAAGTCTCGATCAGCGTAGACTGCGTCCTGCTGCTTGACATCAGAGCGTCATACTCTGAAATCTCTCCACAAACGCTCTGATTGACTCTCCTTTATTTTGTTTTGTATCAAGGAGAGTTGGCAAGGATGCTTCGGTGCCATCTTCGAATAATCACGCGAGGAAGAGCTTCTCGAGGTCGCAGTTCTCGATAGAGCCAGCAGGAAGCTTTATGAACCATTCAAAGGTAACCCCCTTCAGGGTGCTGTTGAATAAATGACCCATGATGACATCGTTTGATACTATATTCTCTATTTGGAATTTGAAGTAGTATATATATTTGTTTCCCCTTACCATCGAAGGCCTATAGGGTCAGAGCTTTGAACTTAGGAGGGTACGGAACAAGATCCCACTCAGCCGGGTACGGCTGGACCACTCCTACTTCTTAGACGCCTTTCCGGTTGGCGAGGGCTTCGAGACGCTTCTCCAGCTCACTCATCCTCTTTGAGTGATCACTTCCAACGTCTGAACCCTCCTTCTCCTCTAGTAGAGTTAGTGATTTCTCAAATTTAGCATCCTCACCATCAGAACTTTCAGAGGTGGAGCTATCAACTTCGATGCCTTTCGTCCGACTCGAAGACCCTTTAGTCTTCGACTTCTTCTTCTTAAACAGCTTGGTCAATATCTGCTTAAGGACGTTAATAGATTCCTACTGGGCGCAGATCATATCGAGCTGCTCTCTCTGAACTTGGGTGTGCTCCTCCAAATGCTTGGCCACTTCTTAAGGGGTACCTGCCACATACGTTAATGCTTCTTTCTCCACGAAGAAGTTCGATGCCTGTGATTCTGCGATGGCAGAGTGTGCCTTCCTTACTTCAATACCCCAGCCTAGGGCACTGTCGTTTACTGGGGCGACTGTACCAGTTCGAGTACGGGTATGCTGGTACACTCCTTCTGGTCAGTCAGTAATTCTCTCAAACCAGATGGTTCATCGTCAAACTCGTCGGAGCTGACGATCGACTGCTTCCCTTTGGACTTACTTGACGAAGTGCTTGGACCCACCATGTTTGAAGTAACCTCAGGGTACTCCATGTCAGTGTCACAGAAGGTTATCTCCCTGCAGGAGTGACGCCTCTTAGCTGAGTTAGAGACAAGGGCCACTGACAGCTAATTAAATACTGACTGCTTACTTATATGCGAGCTACAGTGGCATTCAGAGAGCACCACTGTGATGAGCTATTCACAGCAGCATTGTGGAATGATTTGATGAACACTTCTCTTCTTTGTCAAGTAACCTCTTAGATTCATTGCAGGGGGATCGAAGAGATCAGCCTTAAGTCTCTGAGGATAAAGTCTTTCCGGTTTAGCTCTGATCTTAACTGTCAGTGAGTGAACGTGAGTCTTGTGCCACAGGTCTCAGAGACGTGGGCATGTTTTGAGTTGAAAATGTGAGGCTCGTTCTCTACAAAAGATACGTGAGTCTCGCGTTTTGGTACAAAGACGCAGGTCTCAAGTTTTTGAGAAAAGACGCGGACCTCGCGTTGCTAAATGTCACATCTGTGAGGTGAAACGCGAGCCTCGCGTACTAATGTAAAAACACAGGCTTCATGTTCAGTTACAGAAATGCGAACCTCATGTTGAGGATCTGATATGCGAGTCCATGCTGCTCAGAAGAAACATGGGCCTAAGCCCCGCGTTCTGTATCTGCTGAATAGATGGCTTTTTTAGCTTCTTTCATCTGTTATGGACGTGCGTGATGCCTTTGTCGACGTTCTATATTCTGGTTACGCTTCAGGGTTGTTGGGGACCCCTAGTAACCTGAAGTTGAGGAATATAGAGAGGAGAGGTACGGCAAGATTGGCCTTAATCATCGTTGGCCTCTCAGGTCTCGTGGGAGACATTGATGTGGGTCACATGTGATGTTGCAGCCACTTCTGCTTGCTGACGATGAGTGCAACGCCTTCGCCATCTCTTGGCGTTCTGATTAAGTCACAGAGATTGTTGGGAACCCCCAGCATCCGGAACTGGGAGTGCCTTGATAGAAGGATGGCAGAGAGATTAGTCTCTATTGCCATCTTGACCGTGGGCCATGGCGTGGGTCTCTGAAGAGACATTGGGGCTGACCACGTTGTCTCCATAGGAGGCTCCCGAAGCTTTGGGGAGTTCAACTTCTTTTGGTCGAATTTGATCACAAGCGATTCAATTTTGAATCCAAGCATCTTGACGTCGGCTTGCGCCATCACTTTCTCGTCGGTTGAGAACGAAAAAGTTTCCCAGCAGAGTCGCCATCTTTTGTTTCCTCAGAAAAATTAAAGGCGTGTAAAAATCTTTATTTGATCGTAAAAAAATTACAACATATCAATAATCTGATTACAAAAGAGGGAAGAATGGTGGATCTCCTTTGTTTAATGTTGGATTCTTCACTTGGCGGTGGAGAGTGAGTATTATTCCCCGTTGACCAGTTGAATGTCAAGTTCCTCTTGTGGATCCTGTTGGCCCAGAGGCCTTCCACTCTAGTTTTGATGATGATTAACTCATGTAGTTATAATTACTAATAATCTTGTGATATTTAGTTTCGGATATCTAATCAAGATATTAGTAGGTGATTAGCTTCAACAAAGGTGTTTTGGAGCTTTCATATTGTAATTCAAGAGCTCGAGCGTAGCACTCGGTTGGAGTCAAGCTCGGTGGATCATGTTTGGATCGAGTCGACTTGGAGACTGCGCTTTATAAGAAGACCTCGGTTTGTTTTAGAATAGTTAGTTTAGATTCATTATTAAAAATTAGATAGTGTGATATGCTCAAGTTCACAACACACACACTTGTTTAAATTTCATGTTTATTGGTTTTGGTTTTCGGTTTAACCGATCTTGATTTTCATGAATAGATAGAATCAAAACAAAGTTTACATGATTTAATGTATATTAGATTTGATCTATATACATGTATGCTTCATATTCTTAGAAAAACTTATTTTGATAATCTATTCATGTATTTGGGTTTTGTATTTAAACAAAACTTATTTTCGGATTTAATGTCAAAAATATTGATATATATTTCTTTCATGTATATTGGATTCTATCCATATACTATATGCTTCAAAGTTATTTAAATATCATGTTTTTGTATTTACATGTGTTTTGAAAAAATCGGATTTCCATTTCAAAAATCTTAGTTTTGGAAAATACCGTTTTTGGTTTAAGGCAAATTTTCCTAGTCACAAAAATGGCTCAAAATATTTGTAACATGATTTGATTTTTACTCAAACATGTTTGTGTTTTAAAGATATAACATGAACTGATTTTTGTGAAATTTATGTAGTTTTATGAGATTTTATAAAAGATAAAAACCTAAGTTTTTCAGTTCCAAAATTTGCTGACTGGCTTACTGCCGGTCGACCGGACCGGTCGACCACAGCAGTAGTTGGTCAACCGGTGCAGTCGACCGATGTGCACAAGCGTGCACGCCAGTTTTGGGCTGGTGGCCGGTCGACCGGGACGGTCGACCGTCCAGAGAGCTCTGCTCTCTGTAAATGGCCCCGGTCGACCGGGTCGGTCGACCGGACAGAGAGTCTGCTCTCTGTATCCAGCTCCGATCGACCGGGCGGTCGACTGGCCAGAGAGTAGCTGCTCTCTGGATCTGGCACAGTCGACCGGGCGGTCGACTGGAGGGTTCAACGGTCACTTTTTTGACCGTTGGCCGGTCGACCGGCCGGTCTACCGGAGGGCAATTGTGCCCCTGCCAACTGCCAATGGGTAGATTTTGATTGGGCCTATTTAAACCCCAATCCTTGGCTGTTTTTCATTAAGTTCTCAAGAGCAAAATTTTGATTTTTTCAAGTGTTTTAAGAGCAAGTTTTTCAAAAGAGTTTTTGGATTTAAAAGATCAATCTTCATTTGTTTTTAAAGTGTTTGATAATTCAAAGATAATAGTCTTTTGGGAATTAGTTTTTGGTTTAAAAATTCTATATCTATTTGGAGATTTTCTCAAGTGATTTTCTTTGTTCAAAACACTTTATTTTCACACACTTGAGCTTATCTACTATCCTATCTATTAGGATCTTTGTTTTGTGAGAAAAGAAGTTATTTGTAGTCTTTGTGATCACCAAGTTGTAAACCTTCCATTGATTGTGATATCCCTCTAGTGCGAGGTGTTGAGTTGTTATCCCTCAAGTGTGAGGTGATAGTGGAAGTGTATTTGGCTTCCTCTAGTGAGAGGTGGAGATTGTGTTGGAATCCCTCAAGTGTGAGGTGATTGTTGTTTGAGTGGCTTTGTGCCAATCCCTCTAAGTGTAGAGGTGATTTGTTGTACCTTGCCTCTAGTGAGAGATTGTATTTGTTGGAGAGAGGAGTTGTGTACTCCCGGTTGTATTTACCCAAATCCTCAGTGGAGGTTCCCTGTGCGGTAAGTCCTGTGTGGACGAGTTTGTGAAAATCCTTCTGTGTGAAGGCAGGGACGTAGAGCTGTGTGCTCGAACCTCGAAACATATCTTGGTGTTTGCGTTTGATCCACTTTCTCTAACTCTCTCTCTTATTTTGTGCCTTGCATTGATTCATATTGTTATATCACACTTATATGCTTGGTTGTGTTTGCATGTGTGCCTCACTTGTGTTTAACCACGAGAGTTTCATATAGCACTTCAACTCTTATTCAGAGGAATCAAGAGGAGTTAGTCCAGAGCCCTTTACCGAGAATTCGGCCACACTCGTTGGTTAGACTAAGTGTGTTGCATTAAGTTTTAATTTCGCATTATTGTTCATAAATTAGCCGTACACCTATTCACCCCCCTCTTAGTGTACTTTCAATTGGTATCAGAGCCTACGCTCCTGATATTAGGTTTAACCACCTAGGAGTGTGATATTGGTTTTGCTAATCTAGATTTACTTTTGCATACTTATTATTGTTTACACACTCTCATGGACTTCATGACCCCACCTATGTTTGATACTTCCAACATTGTTGTTTGGAAGGTTAGGATGCCCATGTACCTAAAAACCCTAGGCTCGCATGTTTTTCTTACCGCTACCAAGAAATCCTATCTTGGTAATAGCAAGCATATAGAGGCCAATGCACAAGCCCTTGAGGCACTTAGAAGCACGCTTAACAAAGAATACCTTTCTATGGTTTCTAACTATGATTCTGCCTTTGCAGTGTGGAACACGTTGACCTCCTCCGAGCTTCAAACGCCCAACATTGTGGAGGATGAATCTAGTAGAGAATCCGAGCAACATTGCTACATGGTCTAAGGGAATAACTCCCTTGAGGTATACTCGAAAACTCAATTAGATGATGATGATACTAGTTCTTCTAGTAATGATTATATTGATGCCAATACCTTGAATGAAGAACTTTCAATTGTTTGTGAAAAATTGTTAGAAAAATATAATCTTTTGAAAAAGAAGAGTTTTGGACAAAAAGAAGAAAATAAGGATTTGTGTTCAAAACTTGATTTGGCTTTACAAGAGAAGGTTGAGATTTCAAATAAGTGTGACTCTTTGAAAACCCAACTTGAACTTGTTTTAAATGAAAATAAGATTTTGAAAAATAAAAATGATTGTGAAAATGTTTTGAAGAAAAATGAAGTTCTATCTTCAAAACTTGTTTTTGTTTTAAAAGAAAACGACTCTTTAAAAAACAAAATTATTTCTATTTCAAAAGAATTAGATTTGGTTTCTAAGAAAATATTGCTTTGAAAAATGACTTAGATTCACATGTTTGCCATGCTAGTGTAGCTTCACATTCTAGCTCACCTATTGCATGCACCTCTTCTTCCATGATTGAAAATGATATTTGTATGCTTAAGAAAAGTGTGGATTGTTTTGGCTCCACTTTGAGCCATTGTGCAATGAACCATACACGTTTGGAATTCATGTTTCGAAAGAAACAAGTTCCATCTTTGCATGCACACCATACACGGCATACACGTGCTCCCCACGTTCATGCACACAACACTATGTATGCTCATGTGTACACATGTACACATTGTGGACATAAGGGCCACCTTGCTAAATTTTGTTATGATAGGATACATGATTACAATTTAGTAAATAAGTTTGTTTGAGTTAGGAAAGGTGCTAACCCCCAAGGACCCAAAAGAGTATGGGTACCAAAGACCACTCCTATTTTATTTGATGTAGGTGTGGGCTCTCACATGACGTGAGAGTGATGGTGCCTTGAGGTGGATGCGTTCCGAGCTAAAAGATGACTAATTTGGATGCATCACTTTCAAGGGGAGTTTGGTGGAAGGACCACCATGCTTTGGAGACATAGAGATGTACCTCACGGTTTTGGTAACGATCTCTTACTCCCATTTATGTTTGCATGTTTTTAGTTCATTCATTTGTAGCATGTTTTGATGTTTCATGATTAGTATGTTAAATGTCATGATTATTAGACTTGTGATATGTATGATTAGTATTTGAGACACCCATGTTTTTATGGATTTATATTTAATGTTCTCACTTTAGTTTAACTAATATGTATGTCCTAGATCTAATGCATGTTCATTTATATAATGATCATATGAGTTTTGTTTTGATTTCTAAGCTTCATGTTGTGATTACATGTCTAAATGTTAGTTTTCATTAAAACTTAGGTATATACTTGTACAACTAGTAAGCCACAAATAGATTATTATATGTTTGTGCCTAAATGCTCAATTGTACTTATTAGATGTACTAGTATAATCTAGTTATGATGATTCATGCATTTTAACTTGTATTCCCATTTTGTACACGTTTTTCATGTTTATGTTTTAAACTTCATGTATATGTCTATTTTGTCTAAACTATTAGTTATACATATGCATCCTTGAGTGATTGAGGTACAACCTGCACACAAAATACGGAATTATAGAACTTAAGAAAGAAGATGTGTAAGTGCTCAATTCTTCCGCTATAGCAAGTGGCTATGCGGGTCGGATCCACAAGGAGGGTTTTGCGATAGAAGCGTTTACGTTCTTTATTAAAATCTTATGAACACAAAACGAGATTTCTTCTCTGTTTTTAAGTTAAGAAAACGAAAAAGAAAGTTATGTTAAATTTAAGAAGAAAGTGAGAGATGAAGAAGGTGAAAAAAATCAGAAAACGGCGAAAGAAAGCGACTATGTACAAATGAATTGGAAAAAAGAATGAAAATGATTTGGAAGAAGTGGTGTTTGTGATTTAATTTACAGAAATAAAAGAAAAGAAATAAAAACAATTGCTTACCTTCTTTTCGCCAAAAGCTTACCTTGAGTCTTCAGCGACGATTTTACCTTGAAGTGGAGACATTCAGCGCATAGCCCATAAGATTTGAGCATTGGTCTTCTTCCACATTACATCATCAAGACTACTTCAAGAATAAAATGATACAGAGAGAAACTCTATTCCATCGTCATGAGCTATCGGTGGCACTCGCAACGGCAAGGCTCTTTCGATGCTTTTAGATTCACTTGGAAGACAATTGTAGCAAAAAGAAAAGTAAAATAGAAAAGAAGAAGAAGAAGAAGACTAAAAAGAAGTACATACACATAAAGAACATCGATTCGATTTCATAACAATCAAAGAAAAGAAATAAATCTTACACCGGTGTCACTCCAGCTCAAGCTTCATTCTTGTTCTTTGATGAAAGTCTGATCCCCTCTTATTTACATCAATGAAAATTACAATTACATAAAAAAAGAAAAACAAAAACCTAAACTAAGGAATGGAAAACTAGTCTAAATCCTAACTCTGCATTCGCGTCCAATTTTCAGTGCAAACACAGGCCTTTTATAGGCAAAACCCTAACCACCAGGATCCCGGGGAGATCGGGGGAGCAAACGCTCCCCCTAACTCCCCAACTTTGCCTCGGAAACGCGGCTTGGGCCGCGTTTTCGCGGCCAGGGTGTGGCCAGGTGGCCACACCCTGTTGGTGGGTCAGCCTGGTTTCTCCCTCTGAGTTTATCTGGAGTTGGTTTCTTCGTTTGAGTCCCGGATTCTGACGAAATGGCCTTGAATTCTTGGCTTTAACCGATCAATTCTGAGAGGATTCTTCTCAACCGGTTTTCAACCTCTTGATTTTGCCCTGATTCAGTGAGTGCGAATTAATTCTGATTTATTTCTGAATTTTGGTGGGCTTTGGGCTCATTTCTCTTCATCTCATTAAAGATTGGGCCTGCAAATAAATTAAGCAATTAATTAGGACAATGCAGGCTTTTATTCTATAATAAGTATGGAAATATGATACTAAATATGCAACATTAGCGACCAATCACACCCCCATACCTATCTTTTGCTCGTCCTCGAGCAAAACAACTAAACTATACTAAGGATTATTAGACCACTTTCGCAGGTCACGCGATTGCACTGAGCATGTGCAACAAGCCGTTAAACCTTTAGGTTTCCCTAGAGGACGATTTTTGTCTCGTGAGGGTTTTCAGCGGATTGCACCCACAAAATCCATAAAGAAAGGGAAATAAAGAGTTAGTATTTTCGAAAAGCATTTTGAAAGAGAAAAATATTTGAAATATGATTGTAAGATCTAAGCAATCTATAAGTTATAGGAAAATCGAATTTTTCATTCCTAAACTTAATCTCTATTTAAAAATTTGTTATCAATCAAAGTAAGGAGTCAAATTGCACTTCTCATTTAGTCTATTACTTTACCCTAAGTCATATGCACCTTGTGACTGTGAAAATTTACTAAGGGTTCTTCAACATTAACTCCTATGCCTTATATATATATATATATATATATATATATATATATATATATATATATATATATATTTATTTATTTATTTTTATTTTTATTTTTGTGAAATTTATTCCTCAATTTCATTAGGCTTTCTAATCTGCCCATGTAACAAACATTCAGTCGGTGACACCCAAACCGGACAGTTTTAGGGCACCAGGTGAGAAAACACCCCTAAGGACTTAAATACTCGAGCAGATAAGGCCATGAAATCAAGGTTTTTATTTATACGATGTACCCCTTTTAGGCGTGAATACTTATGCTTCATGAGGCATAAATACCCAGCTTAATCAGAGGTTACACAATTTTTTTTTCAAACTCATCTAATTATCTTTTGCATAAATACTAAGGCTTGCTTAGGCCAAAGCACCTAGCTAATCAATAATTAGACTTATTTTTTTTCAAACTTATCTAATCATCTTTCGCATAAATACTAAGGCTTGCTTAGGCCAAAGCACCTAGCTAATCAATAATTAGATTTGTTTATATATATATATATATATATATATATATATATATATTATATATATATATATATTTTATAAGGCATAAGAATCTTTATTTTTGAACCCTAAGTGTGTAAGTGTATGAAGTGTGCATATTTCATCAAGGTAAAGATCAAGACTAAATTACTTTGACAATTATCTTCCTAACCCTAAAAATCAAACAAATAATCTTATTTTAATCAAGTATAAGCAATTCTAATTTGGATTTTCCTATTCCTTAAAATTAACTTAATTTCTTACAAAAATAAGTCAAAATATTGTTTCTATTTTTCAAAAAGTTTTTTAATAAAAAGAAAAACCTAAGTTATGTTAGAACCCTCCCCCACACCTATCTCATGCATTGTCCTCAATGTATGAATTAATGCATAGATGCATGAAAAAGACGAAAGGGAAGGAAATGTTACCTTAAGGTGGCGGTTCCGGTGGTTGTCTGATTGGTCCACGAAATGCGGCCCAATCAACTTTTCTTTAGGCTCGGAGGATCCCACCAGAAATATCTTTAATAAAACCCATTAAAAAGATAAATCCATGAAGAATCTTTATTAAGTATTTGACCCCATCTAATTTTCAAATTTCATAACAAATTTCGGAGTCAAATTTGTCAACCACCTCGTCCCAAAATGGAGTATGAAATGATAGAACGGTTGACTTGGGCTCAGGAAGGACAGGAACTAATACCGACTCAGGAAGGTGACTTAAGTCAAGTAAAGGTTCAGGAGTCGAAATTGGTTCAAGAAACGGGTCCAAGTCAAGAAGTTGAAACTCAAGTCCACATGTATTTTCTAACAATGGGATGTGACCTAATTTGGGTGATTCTAGTTCAGGAATGATAGGTGGAGGAATCAAAACTGACTCTAAAATATTACTCAATTTTGGTGAAACAACAGGAGTCAATATTGATTCAGAAAGTTAAACTAGATCACAGATTTGAGAATCTAGGTCACATATCTCATTGAGTTCAATATCAAAAAATTGAGAACTTGCCAATTTGTCAATAGGATTTTCAAATTTGTATAATTGGTCAAGTTCAATATGATCCTCAAAGATGGGGATTCAATTTCATGATGAATAGGTGATCAACGGGGAAACTAGCACTCAAAAATGTGTTTTATGTAAAATCGATGAAAAGCTCGAATGTGCTAATGTACCCTCGATACTTCCGTTATAGCATTGGCTTAATGGGTCGAATCCACAGGGAAGGGAGGCGATAGAAGCATTAACAGTCTCTATTCACGTCAGTTGTTCACACTTCTTCTTTGTTGAAAGAATGAAAAAGAATGAAAAAGAAAAGAAAATGAAATCCAGAATGTGGTAGGTGAGGAGAGCGATGAAAACGGCGATGTAAAAATAAAAGTGAAGTGCTTTGGAAATCAAAATAGAAAAAGAGATGGAACAAGGTTGAACTAAGAAGGATGGTAAAAACACCGATAGAAAAATGAGAAAAGAGTTTGGAAAACGATTTCTAAATCAAGCTAAAAGAAAACTCATGGCTACTAACTACTAAATGCTCCACTAACCATGCTAACCTCTTCGAGATAGTTGCCTCACATTTTGATCCTCGGCCATCACAATCCTTGGCTCCAAGAGACGGTACAAAGCATGGCTCATGGATGGTTCATCACATTCAAAACATTGCATCAAGAACAAGCTAATACAAGCATCACTCATTACACTACTAGCATGAAATAAAAGAGCATGAAATAAAAGAGAGTTAGCTTGGTTAGCAAGTAAGCAAGTAAGCAAGTTAGATGTTAGAACCCATCATCTTTGGCCATCAATGGCTCTTGCAAGAACAAGGCCTTGTAGAGGCAACCCGATTCATGTGGATTATCAAGTAAGTGGTTAGATGGTTAGTGGTTAGTAGTTAGATTGCCATGAGAAGAAAAACTAGTAAGAAATCATGTAGAAGGTGAAGGAGATTACATTGGAAGAGAAAGGAGGCATCTTTACATAGAGTGTCACTCTCTATTACATCAATCCCTTACTTTCTCTCTCTAGAAATCACTCAGCCCTACTACAATGATCTAAGAAAAAAAATGAAAAATACAAGAAATGAAGAACACTCACCTACACTACACTAAAATCTGGACCTACTCCTAAAAACGAAGAATGCTTGCGCTCTGGGCCTCTGCAGGTCTATTTATAGGCGAAAGACGCTTCCAGAAGACGAGACGGGGCCACGCGTCAAAAATCGACGCGTGGCTCCTTACTATTGCCGCGTATCCGCAAGGATTGCCACGGATCCGCGGCAATACCAGGGACTTAGGTCCCTGGTTTTTGTCAGATTATTCCTCTGGCTGCGTGAATTGTCAGGGTATATCCCGTTTCTGGTATTTGCACCCGAATATTCGTCTGACAAGCGCAGGAGTCTAGGTTCAATGTATCTTCTAGAGAATCCTTTACTTGGCCTCCAAGTAATGCGGGATTAATTACCATTAATTGGGTTTCATTAAGCTCTTATTCCATCTTTGCCCTTGGACTTTGGATCTACCTGCAATAAAGACCAAAACACGGTTTAGATCGACAATTTATTCATAAATCAGTGAGAGAATGCGACATAATAATGAAGAAATGTAGACTAATCACACCCCCACACTTATTCTTTTGCTCGTCCCGAGCAAAACAAGAAAAGAAAAACTATACTATAAAGTTTATTACACCACTTTCGCAGGTGACGCGATTGCACTGAGCGTGTGCAACAAGCCGTTAAACCTCTAGGTTACCCTAGAGGAGGAGTGTTGTCTCCTGAGGGTTTTCAGCGGATTGCACCCACAAAATCCATAAAGAAAGAAGACAATTGTTAGTATTTTGAAAACGCATTTTGAAAGAGAGACATGTTTTCAAACTATTTTTGCAAAAATATAAGTGATCTAAGGTCATAAGTCCACCACAAATCAATCTTCCTTAAACTTAGTCTCCATTCAAGATCTTATCTTCAATTAAGGTAAGAATTCAAAATTGGATTGAATATTTTATCTTTCATAAAACCTAGATAATATGCACATTGTGATAGTGAAGTTTTCTGGGATTTCAACTCTAACCATCTAGCCATTTATATATATTCTTTCTTTTTCTTTTTTTTTTCCTTCTTCCCTTAGTTTTCTTAGGCTTTCTAGTTTACCCATGTAGCGAGCCTATAACCGATGACTCTCAAACCAGACGGTCCTAGGGCACCAGATGAGAAAACATCCCTCGGGTTAAAGGACTCGAGTAAATAAGGCCACAAAACTAAGGGGGATTATTTGCTTCTTAAGATCACCATTAGGTGTGAATAATCATGCTTCTTGAGGCATAGTTATCCAACTTAATAAGCGATTTTTTTTTTTTATTTATACTTTATGGCATTTTAGGTCTTTGTTTTCATCCCAAAATTGTGTAAGTGTGATGTGCATACTATCTAAGGCAAAAAATTCAAGATAAAAATATCTCTCCAATTTATCTTACTTAGCCTATAATTTTAAACAAGATCCATTATTTCGACTAGGTTTAAGATGTCATAATTAAGGCTTCCTTAATTTCTAAAATCATCTTAATTTTCTTAAAAATAGATCAAAACTTTATCTCTTATTTCAAAAAATTTTTTAAAGAAAGAGAAAAATTTATATACAAAAGAGAAGATTTCTAAAAGTATCCTAAAAGAAGTGTAAAAGAAAGAAAATCTACAAACTCTAAGTTAGTAAACCCTCCCCCACACTTATCTCATGCATTGTCCTCAATGCATCGTGATATATGTATGCATGAAACAAATAGAGAGGGAAGGAAAAAATTACCTCAAGGTGGTGGTTCCGGTGGCGGTCTGATTGGTCCACGAAAGGCGGCCCAATCATTCTTGCGTGGGTCCGGAGGAACCCACCAGAAACCTCCATGATACAACCCACTAGAATGATGTATGCATGTGTGATTTTTATTAAAAGATTTGCCCCATCTAATTTTCAAATTTTCAAAATAATTTCAGAGTCAAATCTTTCAAAACCCTTGTCCCAGAATGGAATGATTGATTTGGACTCAGGAAGTATAGGAACTAA
Source organism: Agave tequilana (assembly GCA_038442645.1). NCBI lineage: Eukaryota > Viridiplantae > Streptophyta > Magnoliopsida > Asparagales > Asparagaceae > Agave > Agave tequilana. Next base: position 37,045 of record JAVJIF010004899.1, read on the forward strand.
CACCGACTCAGAAAAAAGACTTAAATCAAGTAAAGGTTCAGGAGTCGAGATTGGTTCAGAAAGTGGGTCCAAATCAAGAAGATGAAGCTCAAGTCCACAACCATTTCCCCATGATGGAATGTGACCTTCTATGCGTGGTGATTCAAGTTCAGGAATGACAGATGTGGGAATCAATACTGACTCTAAAATGTTGCTCAAATTGGGTAACATAACAGGAGTCAATAATGATTCAGGAATTTGAACTGGATCACAAATTTGAGGATCAAAGTCACATTCCTCATTTAGTTCAATTTCACAAAAATGAGAACTTACCAATTTATCAATGGGACTTTCAAAAGTATGAAATTGGTCAAGTTCAATATGATCATCATGAATGATTGGTGATTCAATTTCACAATGAACTGGCACTGGATCCAATACTGACTCAGGAAAAGGAGTGAAATCAGGTGAAGACACCGGAGTCATAATTGAATCAGGAAGTAGAATTGAATCACTAATTTGAGATTCATGATCATATTCATGCTCAAGTTCAATTTCAGAAAATGGATAACTTGCCAAAATGTCAATGGGATTTAAAGTTTGGACAAGTTCAGGTGGGTGTGCTGAAATTGAATCTTGATTTTCAAAATGACAAGAGTTTTGGGTCATATCAATAGAGTTTGGCATAGTTGAATTGATCAAAGGTTGATAAGATAGAGTTTCCTCATTCTTATAAATGTTAACCAATTGACTCAATTGTTCTTCTAACCTATTGAAAGACTCGGTATGTGATTTTTGATATTGTAATAAAGACTCCTGCAAGATATCCATACTCTTATCTAGACTTGATGTATCTCCAAATGGTTGCTCTAGAATGGGAGTATAAGAATCTTGGTTTTGGAAATTTTGTGAAGAATGTGAGTCAAAAATGTGTGGAGATTGAAGCTTGGACTCACACAAGAGTTCTTTACTCGTTTCCAAGGCAAATGGTTGTTCATTATAAGGAGGTGGAACTGAGCAAGACTCTTGAATATGTTTTAGAGAAGCCAATATTTCTTGAAGTTGTTGCTTATGCTCTTGTATATTGGCTTCTATCCTCTTTTGGAACTCAGATTTTTCTTTAATGGGAGGTCCAGAAAAAGGAGTGTAGGAAGTGAACTCGGGAAATGAATATTGTGGACAAGGTGAATATGGTGAACAAGGAGGTTGAAAATTTGACTCGGGGTACGTGAATCCCCATTGACTCTGTGAAGAGTTGAAATTATTTTGGAAATTATAGTCATAAGAATGTGGGTATGGGTTGTATTGATTCGGATAAGGCCAACCCGGTGTATTTGGTTGGTGCATATTGTAAAACGCCGGGTTGAAATTATCCGAATCAAATGGGGTTGGTGTGAAATATGGATTCATGTTCGGATTGAAAGAATTATTTTTGTTGAATGCCATTTCACAAAAAATTTCAAACAAAAAGAAAAATCAAACAACAAACAAAAAGAAAAGAAAAATCAAAACCAAGACAAAAAGTAGGGTTGACCTAGACTTAGATGAAATGTCCCTAGGGACCAACGTCTATTCAAATTTTATTAGGGCTTGGGTTGTGTGAGTGGGGAGATGATTTTTGGGCTAAGGAAGGGTAATGAAATCCCACCTTATCTTGTTTGGGTTTTGCCCTTAATTGCAATTTGTGCAAGTGTGCCATATAGACAAGAATGTAACACAAAGCGATAAATCACCTACGTGTTTGTCCTATGCTATATGCAATGCCATATGTAGATCTCCATCCAGATCACAACAACAGAACAAAATACAGTATTTTGGAATTGAATTGACACGTGCCTAAATGCAAATGTCTAAGCCGTTTTAAAAGCGTCCAATTACCGTATTTTAGTTCTTTTATTTATTTATGGTGTGTAGGCAAGCAAAGCAGAAAGATAGCAGTACAAATCAACTAGCTATTACAAGATACACATCTCAGAACAAACAAGATACAAAATTATTGCACAATGGCCGCGGTTGCGCGGCAAATGTCGCGATTTCGCGGCTTTTGTTTAGAAACTGGGGCCCTGCTTTCAAGAGCAGGGAGAGGCAAAGCTAGTTTCTGTTCTGCGATATTAAGCACCTGTAAATATTGTCCTGCACACCAAAACAGAGAAGACAATGTTAACAAAAACGTGACATCAAAACCATTCCCTTCTCCGGCAAAGGCGCCAAAAATTTTGATTGACGGGGAAACTAGCACTCAAAAATGTGTTTTATGTAAAATCGATGAAAAGCTCGAATGTGCTAATGTACCCTCGATACTTCCGTTATAGCATTGGCTTAACGGGTCGAATCCACAGGGAAAGGAGGCGATAGAAGCATTAACAGTCTCTATTCACGTCAGTTGTTCACACTTCTTCTTTGTTGAAAGAATGAAAAAGAATGAAAAAGAAAAGAAAATGAAATCCAGAATGTGGTAGGTGAGGAGAGCGATGAAAACGGCGATGTAAAAATAAAAGTGAAGTGCTTTGGAAATCAAAATAGAAAAAGAGATGGAACAAGGTTGAACTAAGAAGGATGGTAAAAACACCGATAGAAAAATGAGAAAAGAGTTTGGAAAACGATTTCTAAATCAAGCTAAAAGAAAACTCATGGCTACTAACTACTAAATGCTCCACTAACCATGCTAACCTCTTCGAGATAGTTGCCTCACATTTTGATCCTCGGCCATCACAATCCTTGGCTCCAAGAGACGGTACAAAGCATGGCTCATGGATGGTTCATCACATTCAAAACATTGCATCAAGAACAAGCTAATACAAGCATCACTCATTACACTACTAGCATGAAATAAAAGAGCATGAAATAAAAGAGAGTTAGCTTGGTTAGCAAGTTAGCAAGTAAGCAAGTTAGATGTTAGAACCCATCATCTTTGGCCATCAATGGCTCTTGCAAGAACAAGGCCTTGTAGAGGCAACCCGATTCATGTGGATTATCAAGTAAATGGTTAGATGGTTAGTGATTAGTAGTTAGATTGCCATGAGAAGAAAAATTAGCAAGAAATCATGTAGAAGGTGAAGGAGATTACATTGGAAGAGAAAGGAGGCATCTTTACATAGAGTGTCACTCTCTATTACATCAATCCCTTGCTTTCTCTCTCTAGAAATCACTCAGCCCTACTACAATGATCTAAGAAAAAGATGAAAAATACAAGAAATAAAGAACACTCACCTACACTACACTAAAATCTGGATCTACTCCTAAAAACGAAGACTGCTTGCGCTCTGGGCCTCTGCAGGTCTATTTATAGGCGAAAGACGCTTCCCGAAGACGAGACGGGGCCACGCGTTGAAAATCGACGCGTGGCTCCTTACTATTGCCGCGGATCAGCAAGGATTGCCATAGATCCGCGGCAATACCAGGGACTTAGGTCCCTGGTTTTTGTCAGATTATTCCTCTGGCTGCGTGAATTGTCAGGGTATATCCCGGTTCTGGTATTTGCACCCAAATATTTGTCTGACAAGCGCAGGAGTCTAGGTTCAATGCATCTTCTAGAGAATCCTTTGCTTGGCCTCCAAGTAATGCGTGATTAATTACCATTAATTGGGTTTCATTAAGCTCTTATTCCATCTTTGCCCTTAGACTTTGGATCTACCTGCAATAAAGACCAAAACACGGTTTAGATCGATAATTTATTCATAAATCGGTGAGAGAATGCGACATAATAATGTAGAAATGTAGACTAATCAATAAGCACAGATCCAGCGTTGACTCGGGGAAAAGATCGAAATCAGGTGAAGATACCGGAGTCATAATCGAATCAGGAAGTAGAATTGAATCACTAAGTTGGGATTCAGGATCATATTCATTTTCAAGTTCTATTTCAGGAAAAGGAAAACTTACTAAACTGTCAATATCTTTTTCAAAATTTGGAGTTTGGGCAAGTTCAAATGGTTGTTCTGAAATGGAAGCTTGATTTCCAAAACTACATGACTCTTCGGCTCTAAGAGAATGGTTAGTGACATCAGAACTGGTCAAACAGTGAGAACGTAGAGATTAGACTATCATATCTATGTCACGATTACGAGCATTTTGAGCATGAGTCATGGCTTCTAGCATCTTTTCATAGTGATGGGTTCATTGTCTTGTTGAAAAGATGAAGAGTTATTTTGGAAGTGGTAGTGAAATTGTGAGTCCATCAGATTTTGTGATTTTTGTTTGGACTCACGCATACTCCGTTTCAATATTGATGGTTTTCTATTTTGGACTGGTGGAACTAAGTACGACTCTTGGGGATATTGTGGACTAGGTGGAGAAGGAGGATAATTTGGTTGAAAATTTGACTCGGGTAGGTGAATCCCCACTGACTCTGTGAAGAGTTGAAATCGTTATGGAAATTATAGTCATACGATGGGGGACATGGGTTATATTGATTCGGATAAGACCAATCCGGCACACTAGGTTGGTTAAAGTCATGATATGCCGGGTTGGTAATATCCGAAAATGAACTCAGTGTGTAATATGGATTATTATTGAAGTTGAAAAAATTATTATTATAAGCCATATCACACAATACAAACAAAAAGAAAATACAAACAAATAAGCAAACAAATAAAAGAAAAAAAATTCTAAACTAAGTTAGGGTAGACCTAGACCTAGACGACTCCTAACTGGTTAGACTGTCCACGGGAGGTTTAATGTAGACTTTGACCACAGGCTAATCAGCTAGGTCAGGGCAAGGTTGGTGGGAGGTTTTCCGTCAAAAGACGTTCCTTAATTAAATAACTACCAACCTTCGGGCTTTCGGCCCTTAATCCCTTTCCTAGACACTGATATGGCAAGAGTCAAGTCCCAACACCTTTCCCCCTTAGGATAATCTCCTAATTGAGTCCGAGATGTCCCTAGGGCCAACGTCTACTCATTTTAAGTTAGGCTTGGGTTAGTGAGTGCTTGGAATCTGATTTTTGGGCTAAGGAAGGGTGATTAAATCCCCACCTTATCTTGTTAATGGGTGGTGCCCTTAAAATCAGTTTTTGTGCAAGTGTACAAGATAAATTAGATGCACTCAAAGCGATATAAATCAACCAAGAGATAGTCCTATTCTAGATGCAATGCGTACGTACCTTGCTCCAGCACTCTTCAACAGTAAAAATAAATGAATTGAAAAGACACGTGCCTAAAATGCAAACGTTTAATCAATTTTTTATCTTTTCAATAAATGTTTTACTGTTGATTATTAGCAGGCTTTTGTGATGGCATATAAGGAAAAATAAATTGCAAAAAACTAGAATTTTTGCAAGTCAAGCAGCCCTGCAAAAAACAAAGTTAGTAGTGAACTCTTCCTTACCGCGCAAACGCGGCAAAAGCCGAGAAAACGCGGCAATTCAGAGGGTACTTGGTCTCTGCTTTCTACAGCAGAGGCCCAAGACAACTTATGTGTTACTGCAATCTTCTTTTCCTACTTTGCTTGCCCTATAACCTGCAACAGAGAAGAAAGTTCGTTTTAGTTCTAAAAATATTTTCAAGAAAAATTCAGATTTCAATAGAAACGTTACCCTCCCCGGCAACGACGCCAAAATTTGATTGAGGTACAACCTGCACACAAAATACAGAATTATAGAACTTAAGAAAGAAGATGTGCAAGTGCTCAATTCTTCCGCTATAGTAAGTGGCTATGCGGGTCGTGATCCACAAGGAGGGTTTTGCAATAGAAGCGTTTACGTTCTTTATTGAAATCTTATGAACACAAAATGAGAGTTCTTCTCTGTTTTTAAGTTAAGAAAATGAAAAAGAAAGTTATGTTAAATTTAAGAAGAAAGTGAGAGATGAAGAAGGTGGAAAAAATCAGAAAACGGCGAAAGAAAGTGACTATGTACAAATGAATTGGAAAAAAGAATGAAAATGATTTGGAAGAAGTGGTGTTTGTGATTTAATTTACAGAAATAAAAGAAAAGAAATAAAAACAATTGCTTACCTTCTTTTCGCCAAAAGCTTACCTTGAGTCTTCAGCGACGATTTTACCTTGAAGTGGAGGCATTCAGCGCATAGCCCATAAGATTTGAGCATTGGTCTTCTTCCACATTACATCATCAAGACTACTTCAAGAATGAAATGATACAGAGAGAAACTCTATTCCATCGTCATGAGCTATCGGTGGCACTCGCAACGGCAAGGCTCTTTCGATACTTTTAGACTCACTTGGAAGACAATTGTAACAAAAAGAAAAGTAAAATAGAAAAGAAGAAGAAGAGGAAGAAGACTAAAAAGAAGTACATACACATAAAGAACATCGATTCGATTTCATAACAATTAAAGAAAAGAAATAAATCTTATACCGGTGTCACTCCAGCTCAAGCTTCATTCTTGTTCTTCGATGAAAGTCTGATCTCCTCTTATTTACATCAATGAAAATTACAATTACATGAAAAAGAAAAACAAAAACCTAAACTAAGGAATAGAAACTAGTCTAAATCCTAATTCTGCATTCGCGCCCAATTTTCAGTGCAAACACATGCCTTTTATAGGCAAAACCCTAACCACCAGGATCCCGGGGAGATCGGGGGAGCAAACGCTCCCCCTAAATCCCCAACTTTGCCGCGAAAACGCGGCTTGGGCCGCGTTTTCGCGGCCAGGGTGTGGCCACCTGGCCACACCCTGTTGGTGGGTCAGCCTGGTTTCTCCCTCTGAGTTTATCTGGAGTTGGTTTCTTCGTTTGAGTCCCGGATTCTGACGAAATGGCCTTGAATTCTTGGCTTTAACCGATCGATTCTGAGAGGATTCTTCTCAACCGGTTTTCAACCTCTTGATTTTGCTCTGATTCAGTGAGTGCGAATTAATTCTGATTTATTTCTGAATTTTGGTGGGCTTTGGGCTCATTTCTCTTCATCTCCTTAAAGATTGGGCCTGCAAATAAATTAAGCAATTAATTAGGACAATGCAGGCTTTTATTCTATAATAAGTATAAAAATATGATACTAAATATGCAACATTAGCGACCAATCATTGAGCCACTTACCATTATGCACATATTTTTGTGGACTCGTTCTTGTTTGGATATGTATGTATACTTTAGTTTGTACAAGACATACATATGTCTTGCAGATTAAATTATTTTGATGAAGATTAGATTTTCTTGTGTTTCATGTTTTTTTAAGGAATTTCTTATTGAGCCAAATTGCCTATTTTCATGACTATGTCTTTCACAAACTTGTACACTCATATTATTTGATGTTTTCTCATGATTTTATTTTCATGAGTATTATATGTGCTATATAGATTTTGAATGACATTGGTTTAGTGATTTTCATGTTTTATGAAATATATTTTTGTTTTATTCCTTACTTGAAGGATTTCGTACTAGTTTACAAATTTATCATATAAACTAGTTGCGGTATTCTTCATGTGGTAGAGTTTTCAAACGTGTTATAATTATTTTCAAACTTATTTTGAAAACTCCTACCCATCGAAGGGCGGTTGGTTGGGCGACCGTGCCTTGTATGCTCATTATTGAAAATCTATTTAAAACATGTGCATGAAATGGATGGTAGGAAGTATGAGTTATACACTTGATTCTCATTATAGTTTCAAATGGTATCATTGTATCTTTTCAATTGGTATCACTATTGACATTCTTTTTGTATACTCATATATGATTTTATATATGTATGATTAAACTTCAAATAGTATCAATTTCGATTGGTATTCAATTTTTCATACATATATATATGTATTTATGTTTTGATTGTGCTTACTATATCTTTATATCTTTGAGCACAAATTTGGTTACGCTAAGCTTGATTTAGTCTTTAAATGACAATTATTTAAATTGGTATCTTATACAAGCTTATGCATCATTTTATTGGTATTTCATAAAGGGGGAGAAAATTCATATTTAACCTTTCAATTGGTTTTGTTTACATTTGGTATCTTACTCCCACACTTTATGTTGAAAAATGATTGAAAATAATATTGATTTTTTTAAGGTATCATACGCTCCTAATGAAAAATACTTTCAATGGTATTTTCAATTGGTATTTGTTTTATTTTCAATATTGGTATCAAAAATATTAAATTGATATTATTCTTTATTTGGTATCAAGATTACCTATATGTTTTGTTTATTTTCTATTGGTATCTTAAATTGATATCATGATGTTTCTTTGTATACCTTCATACTAAATTGATATATCTTTCAATTGATATCTTTTATTTGTACCCCTTTGTTGATTTTTTTTGTTTCTGACAAAAAGGGGAAGAACATTTTTTTTCTTTTACCCCTTTGTTGATGATTGACAAAAAGGGGGAGAAGTATTTTAGCATATATGCATGTTTAAAATTTTTATTAAAAACATTTGTTTTATGTTTTGTTGATATTGGTTTGTTATTGGTATCAAAAGATATTGGTATCAAGAGCATAAATATTATTGGTAAAGATTATTGATATCAAGAACATATTTTGTTGTTTTGTTTTGTTGGTATCAAGAGCTTTTATTTTGTTGGTATTAAGAACTTTTATTGAAATTTTTATTGGTATCAAGAGCAATTCTTTTAGAACATGTTTATTTTAAAATTTGGTATCAAGAGCATGTTTATTTCTTTGTTTTATGCATGTTTATACATATTCATGTTTAGCATTCATTGCATATCTTATTGTTTATTGTTATGTATGAGTTAAGGGGAGGCTTCTTTGAAGCTTAACTTTAATCTATGCATATGTAACTCCATGAGTTTTGTCATCATCAAAAGGGGGAAGATTGTTAGCCCAGAGGCCTTCCACTCTAGTTTTGATGATGATTAACTCATGTAGTTATAATTACTAATAATCTTATGATATTTAGTTTCAGATATTTAATCAAGATATTAGTAGGTGATTAGCTTCAATAAAGGTGTTTTGGAGCTTTCACATGGTGATTCAAGCTCGAGCGTCAAGTTCATATCTAGCACTCGGTTGGAGTCAAGCTCGGTGGATCACGTTTGGATCGAGTCGACTTAGAGACGGCGCTCTACAAGAAGACCTCGGTTTGTTTCAGAATAGTTAGTTTAGATCAATTGTTAAAGATTAATAGTGTGATATGCTCAAGTTCACAACACACACACTTGTTTAAGTTTCATGTTTATTGGTTTTGGTTTTCGGTTTAACCGATCTTGGTTTTCATGATAGATAGAACCAAATAAAGTTTACATGGTTTAATGTATATTAGATTTGATCTATATACATGTATGCTTCATATTCTTAGAAAAACTTATTTTCATAATCTATTCATGTATTTGGGTTTTGTATTTAAACAAAACTTATTTTCGGATTTAATGTCAAAAACATTGATATATATTTCTTTCATGTATATTGGATTCTATCCATATACTATATGCTTCAAAATTGTTTAAATATCATGTTTTTGTATTTACATGTGTTTAGAAAAAATCGGATTTCCATTTCAAAATTTTAGTTTTGGAAAATAACGTTTTTGGTTTAAGGTAAAATTTTCTAGTCACAAAAATGGTTCAAAATGTTTGTAACATGATTTGATTTTTACTCAAACATGTTTGTATTTCAAAGATATAGCATGAACAGATTTTTGTGGAATTTATGTGGTTTTATGGGATTTTATAAAAGATAAAAACCTAAGTTTTTCAGACCCAAAATTTGCTGACTGGCTTACTGCCGGTCGACCGGACAAGTCGACCGCAGCAGTAGTCGGTCGACCGGTGCGGTCGACCGACGTGCACAAGCGTGCACACCAGCTTTGGGCTAGTGGCAGTTCGACCAGGACGGTCGACTGGCCCCGGTCGACCGGGTCGGTCGACCGGACAGAGAGTCTGCTCTCTGTATCCGCTCCGGTCGATCGGGCGGTCGACCGGCCAGAGAGCAGTTGCTCTCTGGATCTGGCATGGCCGAACAGGCGGTCGACCGGAGGGCTCAACGGTCACTTTTTTGACCGTTGGCCGTCGACCGGAGGGAAATTTTTCCCCTGCTATCTGCCAACGGGCAGATTTTGATTGGGCCTATTTAAACCCCAATCCTTAGCTGTTTTTCACTAAGTTCTCAAGAGCAAAATTTTAGATCTTTTCAAGTATTTTAAGAGCAAGTTTTTCAAAGAGTTTTTGGGTTTAAAAGATCAATCTTCATTTGTTTTTAAGTGTTGGATAATTCAAAGAAAATAGTCTTTTGGGAATTAGTTTTTGGTCTAAAAATTCTATATCTATTTGGAGATTTCCCAAGTGATTTTCTTTATTAAAACACTTTGTTTTCTCATACTTGAGCTTATCTACTATCCTATCTATTAGGATCTTTGTTTTGTGGGAAAAGAAGTTGTTCGTGGTTTTTGTGATCACCAAGTTGTAAACCTTCCATTGATTGTGATATCCCTCTAGTGAGAGGTGATTGAGTTGTTATCCCTCAAGTGTGAGGTGATAGTGGAAGTGTATTTGGCTCCCTCTAGTGAGAGGTGGAGATTGTGGTGGAATCCCTTAAGTGTGAGGTGATTGTTATTTGAGTGGCTTTGTGCCAATCCCTTTAAGTGTAGAGGTGATTTGTTGTGCCTTGCCTCTAGTGAGAGGTTGTATTTGTTGGAGAGAGGAGTTGTGTACTCCCGGTTGTATTTACCCAAATCCTTAATGGAGGTTCCCTGTGTGGCAAGTCCTGTGTGGACGAGTTAGTGGAAATCCTTCTGTGTGAAGGCGGGGACGTAGAGCTGTGTGCTCGAACCTCGAAACATATCTTGGTGTTTGCGTTTGATCCACTTTCTCTAACTCTCTCTCTTATATTGTGCCTTGCATTGATTCATATTGTCATATCACACTTATATGCTTGGTTGTGTTTGTATGTGTGCCTCACTTGTGTTTAACCACGAGAGCTTCATATAGCACCTCAACTCTTATTCAGAGAAATCAAGAGGAGGTAGTCCAGAGCCCTTCACCGGGAATTCGGTTACACTCGTTGGTTACACTAAGTGTATTGTATTAAGTTTTAATTTTCGCATTGTTGTTCATAGATTAGCCGTACACCTATTCACCCCCCCTCTAGGTGTACTTTCAGATCCTCTCTTTGGATCTATTGGTGGAGTAGCACAACTCCTATCAGCAATGAAATCTCAAAGAGATTTAAAGAACTTGAACTCAGCAAGTTAACAAAAAGGGTTGAACTCTTTCCAAGCTACAAGAGCTTCAAGGCCGAACTCTGACGAAATAGCTCTCCCCTTCTGCCTATGGCTTCTTGGATTCCTCTAGCTATTCATAACTATTTAGAGAAGAATTGGGGTGTGACTGCCCCCTTAAAACTCTCCATTAATGAAGATTAATCCCTTATTAAGTGGGGAGAACGTGGTAGTGATTGAACCAGTCATGGTTGATAGTTACAGTAGAAATGTGAGTCTCGCGTTGGACGTAGACCTCACTCTGATGTTGAGACGCGGAGCTCACAGACTCGTGTCTGTGTTGGAACGTGGAGCTGCTCAGGCTCACGTTTGAGTTAAAACATGAGGTCCGTGTCTGGTGACCTCCGTGTCTAACAAAGGATGTGAGGTCCGCGTCTGGCAACCTACACGTCTGACAAAGGATGCGGGGTCTGCGTCTGGCGACCTCCGTGTCTGAGAAAGGATGCGAGGTCCGCGTCGAGCGACCTTCGCGTCTGACAAAGGATGTGAGGTCCACGTTGGGTGACCTCCGCGTTTGAGAAAGGATGCGAGGTCCGCGTTTGGCGACCTCCGCGTCTGAGATTGGAATGTGACCTCCGCGTTTGCGAGGTCTGCGTCTGGCGACCTCCGCATCTGACAAAGGCGCAAGGTCCGCGTCTGAGGTTGGAACGCGATATCTGCGTCTGCGAGGTCCGCGTCTGAGGCTTTGTCCTTAGTAATTTTTTTTGATAGCCTACAACTTGCACACGAGCACTAAAACGATTTAAGGGCATATCCTTAAACAAGATAAGGTGGGGAAGTCATTACCCTCTCTTAGCCTACAAACCATCTTCTCACTTAGAAACCCAGCCTAACTTAAAATTGAGTAGATGTTGGTCCTAGACATCTCGGACTCAATTTGATATTGACATAAGGGGGAAGTTGTTAGAAGTTGACTCTTGCCAAATTGGTGTCTAAAGTTAGGATAGAGGGGCGAAATCCCAAAGGCTGGTGGTTTGGCATAATTAGGCCCGTTGCTTAGGCACAAATATCTTCTACCAATCTTGCCCCTACCTGGCTGATTAACTTGTGGTCAAATTCTGCAATATACCTCCTGTGGATAATCAACTGTTAGGAGTCTTGTAGGTCTAAGCTCTACCCTAACATAGGCTAGATTTTTCTTTATTTTCTTATTTGTTTATTTTTTTTTGTTTTTGTTTGTTCTTGTGAAAATGGATTATAATTACTATTATTTTGATTATAACTCAAATCCATATTTCACCCCAACCTCTTTCAATTCGGATATTACCAACCCGATATTACATAACTTTTAACTTTAACCAACCAAGTATGCCAGATTGGTCTTATCCGAATCAATATGTACCCCAATCCCAGTATTATGAATAAGAATGGGATAATCATCACCACTTTTCACCAAATCAGTGGGGATACAACTCCCCCGAGTCTTACTATCAACAACTTAACTAACAAACAGCTTCATATACTCCATACCAAGAAAAACCTATAGAAGAAAAATCTTCTTTAGAAAAGACTTAAGCCTTTCTTGAGTCCACACGATAAGTACAAATCATAGCAGACTCAATTCTCTAAAACAATTCCCAAATTCAAGATCCTTACTCTAATTTTCAAGTCCAACCACAACAAGAAGAGCCTGTTGACTTAAAAAAGAATATAGAATTCATGATTTTTATCCAAAAATAATTGTATTCAATTCCAAACGGATTTGTCTCAAATCTCTCAATAGGATAGAATAAAAAGTGAGTCATTTGGTTAACATAATTAATGATAGGAATGAGAAAACTCTACCTAACATATTTTCAATCACTCCTGATTCTCCTAACCATATTGATGAAGAATCATGGTATCTTGGAGATTTTAACCACGATTCAATTTCACCACAAAATATTAAACTTGACCAATACCAACCCATTGACGAATTGGTAAGTTTTTATTTCAATGAGATTGAACTTGAAGAAGAATGTGACACCAATTCTCAATATTGTGATTCAGTTCCACTTTTTGAATCTATATTGACTCTGGTACCCTTACCCGATTTGGACCTAATTTCGAAGCCAACACTGATTCCTATCCCTATAGAGCTTGAATATGAATCACTTATTTTGGATAGTCATAATTCATTATTGAGAAATGAATGTGAACTTGAATTCTATGATTTGGATCAAACCCATGAACCAACTCTGACTCTCGAACCTAAACTTGATTTGAGTTTTATTCCCGAGTCAGCATCGGTTCTTATTCCTTTCATTGTTGAGTCCAAGTTATCCATTTCATAAAACCACATTCCATTGTCAGACCAAGGTTTAGATCAATTGATTCCGTGATGATATCTCAAGATTGATCATATAACTGAGAAAAATTTCATGCTAGGATCTTGCATGATCCTATTCATATTGGGGAATTAAAATGCTAATATGAAAGAGAAAATAAAGGTGGGTTCCTTGAAAATTCACAGTATCTAGATTGGGAAGAAACGCTTGGCCTTATGAGACCACCACTGGAACCACCACCTTGAGGTGACATTTTTCTTCCCTTTCTCCTTTTACATGTATTATTGCATTTCATTCATACATGGAGGACAACACATAGTTAGGTGTGGGGGAGGGTTTACTAACATGCTAACTTCACTAATTAAAAAAAAATCCTTTCTTTAAAAACTTTTTAAAAAGAAAAATAATACTTTGACTTATTTTTGTAAAAAATTAAGTTAATTTTAAGGAATAAGAGGATCATAATTAGGATTTCTTATACTTGATCAAAATAGAATTATTCGTTTGGTTTTGAGGTTAGGAAGAAAGATTGAAAAAGTATTTAATCTTAATTTTTACCTTGATAAAATATGCACACTTTATATATACACTTAGGGTTCTAAAATAAAGATTCTTATGTCTTATAAAAAATAAAAAAATATTATATAAAAAATCCTCTGATTAAGCTAGGTATTTGTGTGTCATAAAGTATAAGTACTCACGCCTAAAAGTGGTTCATATAAATAAAAATACTTAATTTTGTGGCCTTGTTTGCTCGAGACCTAAGTCCTTGGGGTGTTTTCTCACCCGATGCCCTAAAATTGTCCAGTTTGGGAGTCACCGACTAAAGATTCATTACATGGGCGAATTAGAAAGCCTAATAAAGCTAAGGGATATTATCACCATAAATGTAAAAAATAAAAAAATAATAAAGCATAAGAGTTGGAGTTGAAAAATTCCGAGTCAAATTTTCACGGTCACAAGGTGCATATGATTTAGAGTAAAATAATAAATTAGATGAGAAATACAATTTTAATCCTTACCTTGATTGAAAATAAGTTTTTGAAATGAGATTAAGTTTAGGAATGACTTAATTTTGATAATCTTATGACTTATAGATTACTGAAAAATTTTACATTAATACTTAAAATATTTTTTTCTTTTAAAATGCTTTTTCGAAAATACTAACACTTTGTTTTTATTTCTTTATGGATTTTGTGGGTGTAATTCACTAAAAACCCTCACGAGATAAAACTCGTCCTTAAGGGGTAACCTAGAGGTTTAATGGCTTGTTGCACTTACTAAGTGCAACCATAATTCCTACGAAAGTAAGTTAGTTAGGTTAGCTCCACTTTTTGTTTTGCTCGAGGACGAGCAAAAATGAGTGTGGGGTGTGTTTGGAGACATATATTACATAAATATTATTACATTCCTATATATATTATGTAATGAATAATGCAAATAACTTGTTTTAATGTCCTAATTCATGTAGGGTATGATAGAGAGAAGATAAGCATGAAATTTATCCAATTAAATCCAAAAGTTTAAAAGAAAGGGATCGATTCAAATCCAAAGGTTCTAGAAGCTATCTTATCTGAAAACTAAATATATCAGATAAGATATATCATCTAATTTCATGGAAAAATGAATTGTTTGAAGACGTTTTCGATTTCGCTGAAGATAAATGGATATTTATCAATTCTACACGACAAATAAAAAATCTAAGAGAAAAAATGGATAGAGAGAAGATCAACGGATGAGATGAAATAATTTAAATTCGGATTCAGACTGGATACATTTTAGCATTTTAATCATAACTTTCGCTACTGAAACTCAAATCCGATGATTTAAGATGATCCAGAAAGAAAACTTAAAGAGCTACAATTTTATGTTGATCACGGTTTTTACTTCTATCATTTGATAAGTCATATTCAGCAATCAACTCGTTAACAAGCTACAGATCAGAATTGAATTGTCACAAAAAAAATTATTGATAAATCAAGTCAAGTTTGGGGATAAAGGAAGGATTCAAATTCAGAAATAGTCAGCTCCCCTTATCTTTATACGCTTTCTATCCCCTGGTTCTCTTCTATAAATACCCTCATACCTCGAAAGCAGAAAGGGCACCATCTCAGAGAGAGAGCTTTACTTTAGATTTTTCTTTTCTTTTCTTTTTCAATATAATTTTTTTTTTTTCTTTTCTTTTATTTTTTTAGGTTAGAAAGAGTTACATAATTAAAAGAGAGGAAGAGTTATTATAGAATGATTCTATGTAATCTTTTCTTCAAGAAACTTATATTGAAGGTGACAATCAATGAAAGTTTCTCACTTTTCTTCATTGTACTCAATCTGGCCAAGCATTGCTTTCATGTACTTCTTTTTACTACTTTGTTTTATATTACTTCACATCTAATCATGATATGTTAATCTACAAGAGAGGTAAATCTTCTTCCTATCTCTTTTCTATTTTTTTTTCTTAGTTTAGTTTAACAATTTTCATTCAACACTTTCTCTATTAATTCTTTTTCTTTGAACTTGTTTTTTTTCTTTTGAATTATAAAATCATCTTAAATACTCTTCTTTTATCTCTTTTATTTCTGATTTTTGTACCAACACTTTTATTTATCTCTTTTTGGTTTTCTTTTCTTTTATAAATAAAGTAACAACAATACCACCATCACTTCTTCTACACCTCCTTCTTAACTATTTTTTTTTCTTTTAAAACTAAGAAGAGAACTTTTAAATCTATTTTAGTTAATTAAAGGAAGAAACTTACTATAAAGCTTCCATCGCTGTCCCTCCCTGTGGATCACGACCCGTTAGCCCTAGGCTACACGGTAGCATCTAGGACCTAGCATTGTTCCTAAAAGTCTCTATTTTTTTGTGCAGGTTCAGATCGATCAACAAGCTAAAGGAAGAAAACACAGTTTGAAGTGGAGTTTCAGGGAAAAACTTGAAAGAGTGCTCATTAATATGTGAAGCTTCAAAAAAGATTGCAACGGGACATAAACTGAGTCAGTATTGCAGGAAGGAGAAAGAGTGCATTCGGGTAAGGCCTGATATGGTTCATGCCACGGTGATAAATCAGCTAGAGGCCCCGAGGAGAGGGGTTGATTGTACACGTATATTGCATATTTAGTGTCACATGTGTCACATTTTCATATTTATTTTGTAATAAAACTCTGCTATTTAATTCATTTTAATGTCTAATGGTATGTAGGATAATTGATAGAGAAAGAGGAGAAATGGACAAGTTTATCCAATTATCTGGAGTTTAAAAAGTTCAAGCAAATAAATGAAGATCTACTCAAATTCAGAGATTTAGAAGCAATTTTATCCAAAGACTGAAGCAATCAGAGAAGATAACACCAGATAAAATCAGTTAGAACAGGATTTTTAAAAATCTATTTAGTTAACTTGAAGATCAACAAAAATACTCCCAATTCAAGAGTCTAGAGGCAAATTTTATTAGAAAATATGAGATAACAGAGAGGATTATTATCAAATCTATTCCAACTAAATCAGATTTATTTGGATTTATTATCCTTACTTGAGAAATCAATGAAGATAATCCCAAATTCAGATGTCCAGAGATGAATTTATCAGTATACAAATGGATAACACGGATAAGGATATTGGCTGTTGGGCCAGCGATTTGAGCGCAACTCTTCACCACCCTTTGGCACTCTTTTTATCCTATAAATACTGCAATTTTTGGAGGCAAATGGGCACCACTCCAGCAAAGAGAGCTTAGACTAGGTTTTTACTTTAGTTTTAACTTAGGTTTTTGTTTTTCTTTATGTAATTTTCTATTTCCTTATGCAATTGAGATTAGAGAGAGATTCATAGGAAAAAAATGAATTAAAGGGTGACAATTGATATAAGTACCTCCTTTTTCTTATAGTTCCTTATTTAATCAAAGTTATATTTTTTTTATTCTTGCTTTTCTTTAGTACTTGCTCTTTTATGCTTGATCTCAATTTGTATGCTTCTAATGGCCTCGAACATGCCTCGCCCTTGCAAGAGCCACTGATGGCTTGTGATGATAGATCCTCACTTCTAAATGGGTATGTTTTGTATCAGTTCATACTTATTTTTCATAGTTTTGATGATCTAATATAGGCAGTATAGAATGAAATAATCTTATATTCAATGCGGTAAAAACCTTCAAGCCAAGGTAAGTCTTGCTTAAGATCTAAGATGAAGCAAGCATAAGAGGTAAGCATTCTTTTAACTTTCTTTTCGCTCTTTTTCATCTCTTAGTTTAAAAAAACACTTTTAAAACTAACACCATCTTCTTCTATATTTATTTTAAATTTTCCTTAACCTAGAATTCTTTCATTTTTCTTTTCTTTAAAAAAACATAAAAGAGATATTTTAACCGGTATTCTGTAAATTAAAAAGAACACTTAAACGCTTTCATCACAGTCCCTCCTTGTGGATCACGATCCGCATAGCCACTTGCTATAGCGGTAGTATTGAGGAACCTTATAATTTATTTCTAAACTTTTATCTTTTCTGTGCACAGATTTGCCTTCAATCAAATTTTGGCGCCGTGACCGGGAAGGATGGTAAATAGTTCATTTTAAGTTTTTAAACGGTTAAACCTTCTTCTCTATTTTTGTGCACAGGGGCAGAATTCTGAAAACAAACAACTACAGTGGACATATTGCTACTGTGTCTCTACTAAAAAGGCAGAGCATCAGTGCCCACAATTGTGTCATGTTTCCGCAACATTTGTGGTGAACTACTGACTATAGTTTCTTACAGGTTGCTATGTTTGAATGTATATAGCTTCTGTGTTATCTACTTTTTCAGTATAACTTACTCTGCATATACTATCTAACTCAACAGTAAATGGTTGATTGTAAATGTCATAAATGATTTAGATTTGCATTTAGGCACGTGTCTAATTCGTTTACCTTTTACATTACTGTTGAAGAGTGCTGGAGTCAAGGTATGTGACCTGCATGTAGCTTAGGAAACACATGTGGGTGATATATATTGCTTGAGTGTATTCATTTTTTGCTATATCCTTGTACACTTACACTAAAATGAATTAAAGGCTTGACCTATAAACAAGATAAGGTGGGAAGTCATCACCCTTCCTTAGCCCAAAAATCATCTCTTCACGCACTAACCAAGTTTAACTTAAAACTGAGTAACGTTGGCCCTAGGGACATCTCAGACTCAATATGAGACTGACCTAAGGGGAAAGTTATTAGAATTTGATTCTTACCAAATTGGTGTCAAAGGTCGTGGATTGAGAGGCGAGATCTTGAAGGCTGGTGGTTTGGCTTAATTAGGCCCGTCGCTTTGGTGCGGATACCTCCCACCAATCTTACCCCGATCTGACCGATTAACTTGTGGTCAGATTCCACAATATACCTCTAGTGAACAGTCTAACCAGTTAGGAGTCGTCTAGATCTAAAGTCTACCCTAACTTAGGCTAGATTTTTCATTCTTTTTGTTTGTTTGTTTGTTTGTTTATTTTTGTTTTTTTTAACGTCTTTGTGATATGGATTACAATTACAATTATTCCAATACATATAGTGATTCATACTTCACCCCGACCTCTTTTGACTCGAATAATATCAACCCGGCATTTCATAATTTAAATCAACCAAGTAAGCCAGATTGGTCTTATCTAAATCAATATCTGCTCTAGTCCTAATATTATGAATAAGACTGGAACAATCATCACTACTCCTCACAGAGTCAGTGGGGATACAACTCCCTCGAGTCATATGATCAACCATCTTACCGACATTCAGCTTCTTTTCTAGAACAACTTATAAAGGAAAAATCAGATTTTAAAAAGATCTTGAAGCTTTGCATGAGTCCGAGCGACAAGTTCAAAACATGATAGACTCACAACCCCTTAAAATTTCCAAATTCAAGATCCCTACTCCATGTTCCAAGTCCCACAACAAGAAGAAGAACCGATTGATTTGAAAAGAGAATAGCAAAAATGATTCAGTACCAAAATAATTTCATCTAATCAAATCTTAATTGTACCCAGTCTGTCAATAATTAGAAGCACAAATGAGTTATTTGGTCAATACAATTAATGATAGGAATGAGGAAACTCTCTCTACCCAATTTTTGACCATTTCTAATTTTTCTAACCATCCTGATAGGAACCAAGCATCACGGTGTCTTGGAGACTTTAACCAAGATTCAATTCTACCACAATTTATTGAACTTGACCAATCCCAAACCTTGGACAATTGGCAAGTTTTTATTTCAAGGAAATAAAACTTGAATATGAATGTGACCCTAATCTCCAGCTTTGTGATTCAATTCTAATTTTTGAATCTATGTTGACTCCAGTGTCCTTATCCGATTTGGACCATTTCTTGAGCCACCACTAATTCCTGTAATCGTAGAGCTTGAATTTGAACTACCTATTTTGGAAATTCACACTCCATTGATGGAAAAAGAATATGAATTTTAGTTCTTTGATTTGGAGACAACTTTTGAGCCAAAATTGACTCTCAAACCCAAACTTGATTTCCCGAGTTAGTATTGGTTCCCGAACCTTTCATTCTTGAGCCCAAGTCAACCATTTCTTCGAATCACATTCTACTGTTGGATATAGCTATAGACTATAATGACTTCGTGATGATTTTTCAAGATTGGTCATATAAAAGAGATAATTTTTATATTAGGATCTTTCATGATCTATTACATTTGGGGATTGTAAAAATGTAAATAATAAAGTGGTTATTCAAGATGGGTTCTTTAAAAATTCATGTTATTTAGCCTGGGCAGCAATGTTTGGCCCAATCCGACCATCACCGGAACCACCACTTTGAGCTAATATTTTTTTTTTCCTTTCTTCTTTTTCATAAATATATCCATTCATTCATACATTGAGGACAATGCATGAGATAGGTGTGGGGGAGGGGTTCTAACGTAACATAGATTTTCTTTTAATTTATTAAAATATATAACATTTTCTTTGCTTTTATAATTTTTTGAAAAAAAATAATATTTTGACTTATTTTTTGTAAGAAATTAAGTTAATTTTAAGGTTTTAGAGAATCATAATTAGGATTTCTTATACTTGATCAAAATAAGACCATTTGTTTGATTTCTAGGGTTAGGAAGAAAAATTAAAAAAGTAATTTAGTCTAGATTTTTATCTTGATGACATATGCATACTTTATACACTTACACAGTTAAGGTTCAAAAACAAAATTCATATGCCTTATATAAAAAAAGAAAAAAGGAAAAAAAAATAATATATATATATATATATATATATATATAATATATATATATATATATATATAGAGAGAGAGAGAGAGAGAGAGAGAGAGAAAGAGAGAGAGAAATGTAAATCACTGACACAGGAGGCTGAAAAACACCTAGAGGGGGGTGAATAGCTTGTGATTGCTAATCTTAAAAAATTTTAACTCTCAAAATGCGGAACCTAAAACAAGTGAGGCTCAACTTAGTACAATTCAACAAGTGTAGCCGAATTCCTCTTGCGAGGCTCTGGACTAAACTCCTCTTGATTCCCCTTGATATGGGTTGAGGCGCTATGTGAAGCTCTTGTTGGATGAGTACGGGATTGGCACACACAAGAATAAAATAGATGATATGATGAATGATGCAAACACAATGATATATGGCAAGAATTACAAGCAAGCAAATAGTAGCACAAGAGAATTAAACAAAATCACAAGTATGCAATAGAAAGCAATAAGGAGCTATTAAAAAGTAAAGCAAGAATTAGACGCAAAGGCAATCGCAAACAAAGTGATTTGTTTCGAGGTTCGAGCCACCGCTCTACTCCCCGCCTTCACCTCCGTGAAGGGTTTCCACTATCCACCGAGGACGCCTTTACAATTTGGTCTACCGAAGACCGAGCACCGAGCTCCACCGAGTATAAAGGACCTCTACCGAAGAGGTTGCTCCACAAGGAAGGATTACAAGAACAAAGTGATCACAACAAGATCACTACACTATTTCTCAAACTCTTTTTAAACACTCTCACTTCTATTACAACTTCACTATAGAATGAGTATAGGATTTTTGGCTCTATGAAGTGTGGTGAGAAAACTTCAGTTGTAGAGTGATATTAGTAATCAAACACAACTGAAAAACAAGCTCAAAAAGAATTGGAATGAAAGCTTTAAACTCTTTTTTTTCTCTATTGAAAACAATACAAACTTGAGGATTTTTCTTGGTGATATGCAAGAGAGACTTCTCCTCTATTTATAGGGTTAGAAAATAGGTTAAAAACAATTTCTTTACACCTAATTTGACCTGCAAAAGCTCCCCAACAACTCTCCAAAAATCTGTTAAAGCTGAAAACAAAAAACAGTTTTTCAGAATAGCCCAAAGAGGAAAGAGCCGTTAGGCTATAGCAGGCTTGGCGGTCGACCGGTCCGGTCGACCGCAAGGCCAGCTGCAAAGAGCCGTTGGCTCTCGGTCGACCGGTCCGGTCGACCGTCCCAAAAGAGGAAACACAGTTTCCTTCTTCCGGTCGACCGGTCCGGTCGACCGAAAAAACCTGAGAGCAATTTGCTCTCTGTCGGTCGACCGGTCCGGTCGACCGACAGACATGCACAAACAGTGCATGTCCAGACACATCGCCGGTCGACCGGGCCGGTCGACCGGAGTTGCCTGAAACAGAAAACTGGGCTGGTTTTGAGCTAGAAAAATTTGAGAAATATTTTAAAAAAATACATATAGCTAAGTATTATGCAGAAGATAGTTTTATACACATGTTTTATACAAGATTTTCAAGATATAAAGCTTTTGGTACATGTATATATAAACTAAGGCATAAACTTAGAAATAACCATTTTCAAAACATAGGAAATATATGAAACAAGTGTGTGTGCAAATCCTAGAGCCAAATTTCATATACTCAAACTTTAACATTCTATTTCTTACAATGTTTCTAAGGACTTCAAGATCTTCAATAGGCTTCTTCATATAATCTTCAACACTTGTTCTTGAGCCAATTGGAATTGACTTGAGTCCAATCCTTGTATTTGTGAGAGAAGACTTCTAGAATGAATAGAAATCTGAAACACACTTAAAAAACAAATGTTATTAGTACAAATAACTAATATGTTTTGTAATCATCAAAATACACTAATCATGGGTGATTGTAACCTTGGGCCAACAATCTCCCCCTTTTTGATGATGACAAAACATATAGGTTATTTAAATAAACATGGAAGAAGAGTTTGAAAAAAAACTCCCCCCTCAATAATGCTATGTATAAAATTGGACTATTGAAAGCACAATACATAAAGCATTCAATGTACAAAAGTTTTGTCAAAAACTTAAATAACAAACTTTCCTTTATGTATAAAGATTGGACTATTGAAAGCACAATACATAAAGCATTCAATGTACAAAAGTTTTGTCAAAACTTAAATAACAAACTTTCTTTTTCTACATAATATCAAAAACTAAATATCAAACTAAACTTATTCTCCCCCTTTTTGTCATACATCAAAAAGGGTTAAAATACCAATTGAAAAATTTTATTTTTTAAGAATCCATAATGCAAACATTCAACTCACCACAAATAAATGAAATCTAGCATAGTCTAATGTTTGTAAAAATATCGGCAAGTTGAAAATCGGTAGAAACATATTCAATAACAATATCACCTTTCTCATAGTGATCTCTAAGAAAGTGATACCTATGTCAATGTATTTGGTTTTACTATGTTATTTGCATTCTTTTCATGTGAATAGTACTAGTATTATCACAAAATATTTTAACATGATCAAAGTGTAAATCATAGTCAAGGAGAGTATGTTTCATCCAAAGAACTTGTGCACAACAAGCTCCGGCTGCAACATACTCCGCCTTGGCGGTTTATAGGGCTAACCGAATTTTACTTTTTGGAAGACCAAGATACAAGACAATTACCCAGAATTGACATGTTCCACTTGTGCTCTTCCTCTCTACCCTACAACCCGCATAGTCGGCATCCGAAAAACTCTTCATTTCAAATAATCCGGTTTTAGGATACCACAAACCCATTTCAATAGTGCCCTTAAGGTATCTAATTATGCGTTTAAAACCGCAATTATGTGAGATTCTTTAGGACAAGATTGAAAACGTGCACAAGACAAACGGAAACATAATATCGGCCTACTAGCCGTCAAATAAAGCAAACTACCATCAT
>JAVJIF010004900.1:0-170352 GCA_038442645.1 Agave tequilana
TGGAAGAGATTGTTGCACTGCTCTTTAGTTAGTGAGCTTCCAAATTCTCCAACTCCATCCACAAATAATTTTATCTGTGAGAATACACATCACAAGTGTTAATATTTGCATAACATTATATCGATGAAATAAATAATTATTATTACCTCATTAATAGCTCTTGCTTGTTTAGTCAATCTGGCTCCAATCTTTTAATGACCTCCTTTAATCCATATCTCACTTCTGGATGTGTAGAAAAGTTTTTTGAATATTGGAGTGCTGGATTTAAAAAAATGCTGCAATAATGTAAGCAAACGATTGTTATGATATGACAGTTTCAATTTCTAGTCAACAAATATGATTTCTAGGCAAATGAATTATCAGCAGCATGCAAGTGTCTATGCAATTGTCCCTCCCATCTTCTACCAATGATGTCCCAGTACTTCTTCCAGTTCTTATTTGAGGCCTTTATAGCCAATTTTGCTCTATCCATAACTTCATATATAATAGATAGTGTAGGTTTCTTGTCCTGATCCACTATCTTCAAGACTCTAACAAGAGGATCCATAATGTTTTGGACCTCTCTTGCCTTCTTCCAAAACGGTCAGTCAGAATGAGATTAGCAACCTTATCTCGCACACTCTTCTACTCCTTTCCTTGTTGAATTCACGCCATTCTGTAGTCGTGCACATTCTTTTCAAATCTTGCTCATAGCGAATAAGGCTTCAATAGAAATAAACTCGTGGCAAACGTGTTATACCTGGTCTCAACAAATCTCTATCTTTGGTATATAGCTTCATTAAATTCACCACTTTGAGGCTATTGTAAATGAATGATGTGATCACCTTAGCATCATCCAATGTCTCCTTGACTGATTTCAAAGAGCCAATATCTTCAAGCATCAAATCAATGCAATGTGCTGCACAGGGAGACCAAAACAAATGTTTTCTCTTCTCCATCAACATGTGACCAGCTGCTTTGAAATTTGCCTCATTATCTGTGACAACCTGCACGATATTTTCTTCGCCAACTTCATCAACAACTTTATCCATTAGCGAGAATATATACTCAGCAGTCTTCGAGATATTAGTGGTATCAACAGAAGTATGGTAGATCATGCTTCTATCACAATAAATCATGAAATTACAATAGGCTTTCTATTATGAGAACTCCATCCATCACACATGATCGTGCAACCATACTGCGGCCATTTTGTTTTTATTGAAGCAATATATACTCCAATTCTTTCACTTCCTCCTCTAAATAGAGATTGCCAATCTGGTACCCTGTAGGGCCTTTTACACCTGGACCTGCCTCCGCAATAGTATTAATCATGGCTTGGTAGTAAGGACCACTATCAGCTGCATTGAATGGTATTGCATTGTAGTGAAAGAACTTCGCCACGGATTTCCCAACTTTTTTCATATTCTCAGTTGAGAACATGCTTTTGATTGATTTCTGTTTTGTTGGGAACATGTAAGGATCAATACCACGAGCTGGAATTTCAGCTTCTCTCATAGTCATACTCCGACGCAATCCACGGTTACTCCCTGATCCTGAAGGCTGTGAACTACTGCCACCAATATCAACTCCTTCTGCCGATCTCCAAGCCATTTCACGACTTTCTTTCATGGCTTGTTTCAGTTGTCTTCTTTCAACTCCTTCCAAAACACCAACTTCTTCAATTTCATTATCAGAATCTTCTTCGGTCACCTCATAGAAATCTTCCTCACTTAAAGATCTCATAAGTCGATCTTTTTTAGATTTAATGGCCGCTCTTTCTTTGCTACCTTCAGAAAGATGTCGTCTCATTATTTGAGATATCTCTTTTGATACTCGCAAGCATCCTTCCACCTGACCGGGTACATGTGCTATATGCTGCTTCAATCTAGTGATACCACCATGGACTTGTTTCCCACAATAATTGCACTTCACAAGTTTTCTACTTCCACCAACAGGGGTACCATGTTCCCATCCAATATCGCGTTGCTTTGGAGCCATACTGAAATTTAAAAAAATTATCTGTTAAATTAAATTAAAACTAAAATTAACTAAATTAAAAACATTAAATTAAACTCAATTAAATGAAACTACAATAAATAAACTAAACTAGTTTATACTAGATTAAGCAACACTAACTTAATTACCTAACTTTAATAAAATAATAAATTACCTAATTTAATTACAAAACTTTATTAAATTAAATTAACCTAAATTAAGTTAACTAAACTAATTTAAATTAAATTCAATTCAATTTATGAAACTATATTAAATTAAGCTAAACTAATTTATACTAGATTAACTTACAATAACTTAATTACCTAACTTCAATAAAATTATTAAATTACCTAACTTAATTACAAAACTTTATTAGATTAATTAACCTAAATTAAGTTAAATTAACTTTACCTAAACTAACCTAAATTAAAGACATTAATGTAAATTAATTAGAGAGAGAGAGGAACAGAGAGAGGGAGAGAGACGAGACAGAGGAGAGAGAGAGAGGAACACAGTGGAGGAGAGAGAGAGACAGAGAGAGAGAGACTGACAGGGAGAGGGAGAGAGAGAGACAGAGAGGGGGAGACTGGAGAGAGACTGAGAGGAGAGGGGGAGAGAGAGAGAGAGATACAGAGAGAGAGAGAGAGAGTGCGACAGAGAGAGAGAGAGATACAGAGTGAGAGAGAGAGAGAGAGTGTGTGCGACGAGAGAGAGAGAGATACAGAGTGAGAGAGAGAGTGTGTGTGCGACAGAGAGAGAGAGATACAGAGTGAGAGAGAGAGTGCGACAGAGAGAGAGAGAGGTGCGACAGAGAGAGAGAGAGAGAGATACAGAGTGAGAGAGAGAGAGAGTGCGACAGAGAGAGAGAGAGAGAGATACAGAGTGAGAGAGAGTGCGAGAGAGAGAGAGAGTGCGAGACAGAGAGAGAGAGAGAGCGCGCGCGCGCGCCGCTGCAGGCCAGAGAGAGAGCGCGCGCCGCTGCGGCCTGCGGGGGAGAGAGACAGAGAAAGAGAGGGAGAGAGAGGCACAGAGGAAGGGAGAGAGAGAGACTGAGAGGGAGAGAGGGGAGGATTTACCTGCGACGGCGACGGCGACGGCGACGGCGACGAGGTGGGACGGCGAGGGCCGGAGGGCGTCGCGGGGGAGACGGCGATCGCGAGAGAGAGAGAGAGAGAGATCAGATCTGATCTCTCTCTCTCCCCGATCGGATTTAAAGGGAAAAGGTCACGGGCGCCGAGTCGACCCGGATCGGGTCTGACTCGGACCCGACTCGGGAGACTCGGCCGAGTCGTGAACGACTCGGCCGAGTCGCCCGAGTCGGGTCCGAGTCAGACCCGATCCGGGTCGACTCGGCGATCCACTAGTGACTCGGGCCTCCGAGTTAAACCGGAGGCCGCCGAGTCGGATACGACTCGGCCGAGTCGTATCCGACTCGGCCGATTCTTTGATCTCTGCTGCGGTATATCAAAGGTACTGTAGATGTTGGATTACTTTTGAGAAGGATGTTGATGGTAAGAAGAGTGCATAACCTATATGGATTCTTACTATGCTGGTGATCTTAATAAGCGCCGGTCCGCTACAGGGTATGTTTTTACCTTGTCTCAGGCGCAGATGAGTTGGCATTGTACTTTACAATATATAGTAGCTTTATCGATGACAGAAGCAGAGTACATGGCTCTGACAAAGGCTGTAAAGGAGGTGATTTGGCTTCAGGGCTTGATGGATGACTTGGGGATCAAACAAGATTTCTTACGGATCCATTGTGATAGCATGAATGCTATCTACCTAGCGAAAAATCAAGTCTATCATGCGAGGACGAAGCACATTGATGTCAAGTATCACTTTGTGTGGGATGTTCTTGTAGATGGAGATATCGAGGTGAAGAAGAACACAC
Organism: Agave tequilana; assembly: GCA_038442645.1. NCBI lineage: Eukaryota > Viridiplantae > Streptophyta > Magnoliopsida > Asparagales > Asparagaceae > Agave > Agave tequilana. The sequence continues at coordinate 3,872 of JAVJIF010004900.1, forward strand.
AAAGACAATCCCGCGGACATGCTTACAAAGGTAGTTTCCGAAGTCAAGTTCAATCATTGCAAAAACTTGCTTCAAATCCTCCGGTTACTTGAGCTCAATGGAGCTCATTTGATGAATTACGAGTGACTTGATCCCCTGGAAAGGGGGTGCATAGGTAGCCGTAATGGTGCAACCAATTGCTGAAGCCGAAATCGTGTGTTGATTTCATCGAGATTGCTAAAGTCGAGATCGTGTGTCAATTTCATCGAGATAGTGTGTCGATTTCACCAGGTGTTGATTGGAGTTCAGTTCAGATTTGAAAAATTTTCACCAAGGTAGAGAATTTATAGAGAGAGCAAAAATAGAAGACAGAGTTTTTTAAACTCTATTACAGGACTTAAGTCGACCCCCGGTCGACTGACATGCACAAGATTTGATCGGTCGTCGATCGATGTTGCACGAGGAACAGAAACCCAGTTGAAAATCGGTCGACCGCCCGATCGACCGACATTTCCAGTAAATCCTGCAATGCCAGAGAACTTTGCGCGGTCGACCGTACACTTGGTCGGTCGACCGGCGGTCGACCCACAGTCGGGTCAGAACTGTGTCTGGACCTGACCTAAAGCTATTTTGGGGGTTTCTTCTCCTCCCTATGAATAGACGAAGTAACTCATTGTTAGGGTTAAGCATTTTTTGAGTATGTTCTTGAGAGAACAAATTGTAATCCTCTTTTAACCATGTGTATATTAATAGATTTCTCTCTCTCTCTCCCCTCCTCTCTCCCCCCTGCCCCGGGGACGTAGACATCTTACTGAACTTCGTAAATCCTTGTCTTCCTCTCTCTTATGTGTGTTTGTGCTTTAGGGTTTGTGTTCTTGGCTTGCTCCAGCACCAACAAATGTAAGTTTATGCTAAAGAAAAGTAACAGTATCACTAATCCAAAACTAAAACCACAATTGCCAGAGACAAATTAGACTCATACTGGTACACATGAACTACACTTGGGACCTTACTTTCCGTCCAAAACTTTGTTACTTTCAGATTTCTGTCTCACACTTTTGTTATCTTCAGATTACATAAAACCTCTTGATATTAGATAGGTGCCATCTTCTACTGATTCAGTCATAAAAAAGTGAGGTTCTATGCAAGTTGTTGGTATTCTGCTTAACAGGAATCAATCTGACAACTAATCAAGATCACTGAGATATCAACAATCTAATTGGCCAGGTCGGCAAATATCAGGTGGGAGGTTTTCCGTTCAATAGAACGTTCCTAAATTTAAGAACCACCTTTCAATTTCCTTCATTGGTTAAATACCAATTAGACTGAATCTAAATCAGTCTCGATATACTGTAAAGTATATCCCCTGTATAAAGGACTTAATCCACTTATACAGTATTTGGAGTGAGGTACGCTTAGAGCGAATCTCCTTAAGACAATTACGTCCCCCGCACTGGTGCTAACGGGATAATGGACGCTGGTCTCCCAAGATACAACACTCCTTCACGGTATTTGGATAGCACTACCAAATCACCGTACGGTCGAACCGTAGTCAACCAGTACCTTCACAGGATCGTTGAAGCAGCGGTACAAGGACAAATTTCAGATGAATATTTGCCTCTACTTTGGAGTAGCACCCACTGTTGAGGACGAAGGAAGGTTGAAGAATATTCTTCTTCAGAAGTCTTAAATTCAGATAACAATTCTATAAAAGAATTTGTTGAATTTTCTAAGCCCACTTTCAGAACGAATTTTGCAGAATCTCCTTTGGAAGTCGCTTCGGATTCCCACTTCTCGCTGGAAGTCACTTTGGAACTCTACTTCCCAGTTCAGAACGCAGATAGAAAGAGAGAGAGTGTTTACTTGGTGTGTTATAATTGAGAATCCGAGGGCTATATATAGCGCTCCAGGAGGGACCAACAGGTTCGAACCCAACGAAAGGATGCAACAGTTCGGTCTGAACTGTTGCAACCTTTGGCTGTCCAATTGGTTCGCAAGTGGCCCATACCCTTGAGACCTGATTCAAAAAGAACCAGGCAGGGTAGGAACCCGAACCCGAACCCAGACCAGGCCCAGGCCCAGGCCCAGGCCCAGGCCCAGGCCCAGGCCCGAGCCCGAGCCCGAGCCCGAGCCGCCGCCGCCAGCGGCGGCGCGCCTCGCGCGCATGCACACATGTGCGGGCGGGCATAGATCACTCCCAATCGCGCGCGAAAACTCCAAGTACCCAAAGGGCACGCCCTTTGTTCTCAATTTTCTCTATTTATACACCACAAACTTCCATCCCATGGCCAATGTGGGACTAAATGCTTTTAGCTACTTTAGTCCCGTTTTGGCTTTGAATTAGGCAATCTTTAGACTTGAATATCTCATTCATTCGAAGTCGGAATTGAATATGTGAATATACCACGTTCACCCCAATTGAAGGAGAACACACTCCAACCATCATCCAATTGATTCGATCAACAGATCTCGCAATAATTCAGCTCGAAGATTCATACTTATATTCTTCAATTCCAACAATCCCCCACAATGAATGGAGATTCAAGGAAATGACACACAAAGAGACTGACTCTATTGTGAAAGGTACTTGAGAAAAGAAACTGCATAAGGATAGGTGAACTAGGTCTTGAACCTTCCATAGCGAAAACTTTATCAGACTTACTGGCTAATCAGTGAACTAGGTCTTAAACTGTAGCCTTAGTGTAAGCCAAGTCAACAAGCTTCACACAGTGACTTTCCAAATCAACTTTGGTTCTCGGTTGTGTCCGTTTTGGCCCTTGACATTCTTGGTTTCAGAGAGTATCTTTAGGGAATAACAGCCTCCATAGAAATTCCCAAAGAGCCGACCCAACTCTATACTCACATAGGTGATGGACCTATTAAGAGTAGTCTACTCTACTCCACTTATTTAGTAACAAGATATAGGCATCATTAAAAGCGTTAAGCTTATCCTTAATCCACTTGTAGAAAAGCACTTATGTGCACCTTAGGAATGGATTGGAGTCAAGCTCCCAAGTGCTTACTTGCTGAGTCAATCATAACTAGTTTTTCCTCTTGAACTTAGTCCGTGGGATCTCCAGTCGCTAAGTGAGGTTTCCATAAGCTGACTCGGTAAGGTTAGGCTTTTAGACCCATTCCCCTCGATGCGCAGTTTATACGCTCTCCACTTAAACCTTTAGTAAGCGGATCCGCTAAATTATCCTTTGACGATACAAAGTCAATAGAGATAATTCCATTGAGAGCAACTGCTTCACGGTATTATGTCTACGACGAATGTGTCTAGACTTACCGTTGTATATAACATTTTGTGCTTCTGAGATTGACATAACCTCTTTTTGAGGCTCGCTTTCAATAGCGTATGCTATGAAATCTGGACCAAAAGATTTTGAGATTCTAGATCTCTGACTTCTTCTTGGTTCAATTTCCGCATTAACAATCGGTTCCTTGGGGTTTTCGTCCCTGAACGCCATCTCATGTGTTCTTTTCCCAGAAGTCTCATCTATTCCCGTTTATATGAAAAAATATCTTCAATGAACACAGCATCTCTAGATTCGATAATCATGTTTACATGAATATCTGGTATTTCTGATTTATAAACCAGAAATCTGTAGGCCCTACTATTCAAGGCATAGCCTATGAATATGCAGTCCATAGTTTTTGCTCCCAACTTAGTCTTTTTAGGTAATGGAGCCAGCACCTTTGCAAGACACCCCCACATTTTGAGGTAATGGTAGGAAGGTGTCCTTCCATGCCATAACTCAAATAGTATAAGACCAAGTTTCTTGTGGGGTACTCTGTTTAGAATATAATTTGCAGTTAACAGAGCTTCTCCCCACAAGTTCTGCGGAGCTCCAGAACTTACGAGCATGGAATTGACCATCTCCTTCAATGTTCTGTTCTTCCGTTCAGCAATTCCATTTTGCTGAGGAGTATATGGTGCTTTGCTAGAGCTATCTTGATTAGTCTCAAACTTTTTCTGCAAGTTCAAGCAGAACAGAAGTAAGAAACGATAACGTAATTGTCTTAAGATTGTTGGTATTCTGCTTAACAGAAATCAATCTGACAACTAATCAAGATCACTGAGATATCAACAATCTAATTGGCCAGGTCGGCAAATATCAGGTGGGAGGTTTTCCGTTCAATAGAACGTTCCTTAATTTAAGAACCACCTTTCAATTTCCTTCATTGGTTAAACACCAATTAGACTGAATCTAAATCAGTCTCGATATACTGTAAAGTATATCCCTGTATAAAGGACTTAATCCACTTATACAGTATTTGGAGTGAGGTACGCTTAGAGCAAATCTCCTTAAGACAATTACGTCCCCCGCACTGGTGCTAACGGGATAATGGACGCTGGTCTCCCAAGATACAACACTCCTTCACGGTATTTGGATAGCACTACCAAATCACCGTACGGTCGAACCGTAGTCAACCAGTACCTTCACAGGATCGTTGAAGCAGCGGTACAAGGACAAATTTCGGATGAATATTTGCCTCTACTTTGGAGTAGCACCCACTGTTGAGGACGAAGGAAGGTTGAAGAATATTCTTCTTCAGAAGTCTTAGATTCAGACAACAATTCTATAAAAGAATTTGTTGAATTTTCTAAGCCCACTTTCAGAATGAATTTTGCAGAATCTCCTTTGGAAGTCACTTCGGATTCCCACTTCTCGCTGGAAGTCGCTTTGGAACTCTACTTCCCAGTACAGAACGCAGGCTTGCTTCTGCTTCAGAACTCAGATAGAAAGAGAGAGAGTTGTTTACTTGGTTGTTATAATTGAGAATCCGGAGGGTTATATATAGCGCTCCAGGAGGGACCAACAGGTTCGAACCCAACGAAAGGATGCAACAGTTCGGTCTGAACTGTTGCAACCTTTGGCCGTCCAATTGGTTCGCAAGTGGCCCATACCCTTGAGACCTGATTCAAAAAGAACCAGGCAGGATAGGAACCCGAACCCGAACCCAGATCCGAGCCCGTCCCGGTCGCCGCCAGCGGCGACGCGCGAGCGCGCATGCACACATGTGCGGGCGGGCATAAATCCCTCCCAATCGCACGCGAAAACTCCAAGTACCCAAAGGGCACGCCCTTTGTTCTCAATTTTCTCTATTTATACACCACAAACTTTCATCCCATGGCCAATGTGGGACTAAATGCTTTTAGCTACCTTTAGTCCCGTTTGGCTTTGAATTAGGCAATCTTTAGACTTGAATATCTCATTCATTCGAAGTCGGAATTGAACATGTGAATATACCACGTTCATCCCCAATGGAAGGAGAACACACTCCAACCATCATCCAATTGATTCGATCAACGGATCTCGCCATAATTCAGCTCGAAGATTCATACTTATATTCTTCAATTCCAACACAAGTTAAGTCAAAGAACCTAATCATATTATGAGATAGAATTGTCAGTGACTAGTTAATTAAGTCTTGGTAACTTGTGTAATCTAATCATGAAAAAAAATTCTTAGCATTCTTCCCCTATAACATAAACCCCTGTCCACACACGCACGCACGCACGCACGCATATACAATAGTCCTACCAATAATTATGCTCGTATAATGTTTACTGAAGAAGTACTTACTAGTTTGTTTATGTATACAGAAAGGAATTTCCACTTATGTTATTAGAAAACCTAATGCTCTCAGATTTTCAACTACTTCCTATAGTTCTATACACTTGTAGACCTTTCGTTCTATACACTTGTAGAGCTCTCTCTCTTATCACACACCTTGTGCATAACAAGTAAGGACAAAGGTATTGATATTAGAAGAATGGATAGCTCACCACATAGTGAATCATAGCCTGAAATCACTTCATTCAGATTCTCTGTCCGTCCGTATTATTAGCATTTGGCAAGAAATTCCCTGGCGCAAATAATTCAATTTCACTGACAATTTTTATGCTGAGGCATTAAGAATCTATCTTGTAATATAACAATAAATTTAAGCAAGCTTTTTATTTACTAGTTATTTTGTCGCCTCAGAACATGGATATGATATGATATATATTAACAATAATTTGCACTATAAGAAAATGGATCAGACTTGATACTTTACCTTGCAAGTTTACAACGTTAAAAATAATGTTTGTTAGGTATGCTACATTAAATCTCTTTTATTCATTTTGACATTATATATAATTGATGTTCTTTCTGATTCTTTCTCTGAGTATCAGTCTTTGGCAACAAGTGATCATGCCCCTTTGTTGCTGCATCTGCTGCCACCTTCAAACTCTGGTCCCAAGTCTTTCATATTCTTCAATTATTGGATGCAATGCCAAGGTTTTAAAGAGATCATTGCAGCAGCATGGATTCTCTCGTCTTTGGAACTCCTCAGTTTCAAGCAGTTATGAAGTTGAAAGAAGTCAAGAAAGCTATAAGGAGGAGTGGAGGAAAAAGGAGAAAATCAGCACAAAGGCAAAGATATCTTCTATTAGGCAGCAATTGAAAGAGATACATGTTACTTTACTACGCACACTGATTCTTTCAATACTGAATGGCAAGCATCAGAGAAGCTACAAGTAAATTTGCAGCATTGGCTTCAAATGGAGGAGGAACAAACCGGGCAAAAAAGCAGAGAGACTTCTGGGGGATAGAAATACACACTTCTTTCACTCCACTTGCAAGATCGGACAACACAGGAACCAAAGAAAACAGGTGGTGAATCAAGATGGGGTATTATTTCAGGATGAAGCTTCCATCAAGTCACTTGCTCCAAATTTTTGCAGAAGCACTTAAATCAGACTCATTATGCTACTACTTTTCCAAAGCTAGTGCCGAAGAAGGCTCTTACTAATGAAGATAAGAAATAGTTGATCAGACCAGTCTCTATGAAGGAGATCAAAACAGCCGATTTTCATATGAGCCCGGAGAAAGCTCCAGACGCAATCCAACTTTTCCCTTGATGCAACCACATCCTCATTTGTCACAATGTTTGATGACAACACACATCCTTCATCTATAAATCCTACTCAACTTTAAGTCGCCAGGCTCTTCATCGAGGAACAATTGAAGGCATTCTGTTTCATGAGCAGCTTTTGGGAGGAGCTAGACTTTGGCAGGTTTCTAAATTGTATAGGAAGAGGGAGGGAAGTCTGTATTAGGTTTCAAAGTAAATTGGTGTATGCATTTCATGTTGATGTTCTAATTTCTTTTTCCCTTCTCTTTTTTGGGTCTCTTGAGAGGGTGGGAGACAATTGTAAGCAGTTTAAATTTACACTGCCCTTCTATCATTATCCTCATCTAACTTTAGTCAGCGTAAGGCAGTTTTTTTTAGTTACTTTTGTTTACTTAGTTGTCCAAAGATGGGGGCTCAGAGGCAAGGAATTGATCATTCAAAAGCTTTGATAAAAACATGTGTCAATGGTTCTCTAGGAGACAGATTTTGATGATGAAGAGGAATGTCAGTGCAAAATTGCATTGAAGTGTGCCTTTCATTTGAATTGAGCCCCACACTTTCATCTAACAGTGCTTTCCATTGAGCACATGAGGTCTCCACTTTTTTTGAAAATCACAAGCAAAATCGATTTTCGCAGAGATTACAAATCCAGATTGATATCTGATTCTATCTTTGTACAGACTGAACTCAACTCCCATAAATAATGTTGTTACAGTCTTACAGCTATGTCATATACATTACAATTGGGAAGAACAAGAGCCAACAAGAAAGGCCCTGACCTTTGCCTTGGGATGACGGTAGTCTCTTTCGGAAATTATTTTCAATGAAACATGCCAACAACAGAACCAGCTAGTTTAGATCAATAGAGCATATGTCACCGTGACATATACACAGAAATAAGATCCCCAGGAAAGCAACAGTAAAATTGGAGTTCATTATATGCCACACTTCACCCGCAGACTTCTTTCCGTCCGTCTTTGTTTACCGACAGGCAGGCAGCTAATGAGTTCATTTAATTGGAGGTCATAAAATGTTAACTTAGTAAAAATGTATTGCACAAGTGTTCTATATCAAGAAACAAACACAGTGAATACATTTTCCATCTACTTGTGTAACGCCCCGATCCTAAAGATACGGAGACGTTATGGCGACGCATATACGCGAGGAAAATACCCCACGTATACACGCTAAGCCTCAATTGTAACCTGAACAAGCTATAAATCAAACTAAAATAATCATCGATCACTGCAATAATACATATAGTCAACCACGCATGATATCATATGAATCAAGAGATAGAATAATGACTGGAATAAGAACTGATATGATATAACGCGAAACAGGAAATAATATGAAGGCTAGAAAGATAAAAGTACCAGAATGGAATAGGCAGAAGCTTCAACTATTCGCAGAAGCGTACAGCCTCAACGAACACCTGCAAACTGTCCAATATCTGGACGTGCAAATCCAGGGTCGTCAGAACGCGACCATAATGAGTGTGTGTGTAAAGGGGAAAGAACTCGTGCAGAAGAAACAATGTGCATATATAGTAGTAAGAGCAACAGTAAATAGAAAAGGTTAAATAACAAGATAAAAAGCTGAACAGTAATACACATATGATAAAACATGAATACAGGTAGTAAACAAATGGCACAACTGTAAATATGCAATTAATGTCAAGGCGTGTAATCTATCACATGTCACTAGGTTAGCATCCAACTCAGGTCATAAGTCTGGTCCTGGTCATGATAATCAGGTCATGGTTAAAATCTTGAGTCTAACATAGTGATATACAATCAGGTGATTACAGTCAGTCACAAAGCATCAACAGTTTATTATTAATTATGTCAGCGAACACCAATTGTCACATATAATAGACGCATCCCATACTACGCCTACCACACATGCCAATCGATGCCCTTAAGTTATTGAAACTGATCGGTTGGAGACATTGTCCATGCTTTAGGTGGGTCCCGTACATACCCGGGACCACGGCCCAGACTCCTGGCGCTGAACCAGGACCTACCGCTAGGTAGTCAGGAACATGTAAACAGGAATAAACAGGACGGGGTGCCAGTCACCCCACGGGAACCCTGCAGTGGAACCCTCTTTCGGCTGCGCAACCTAAATCCTAGGTCCACCCAAAATACGGACGCTGTCTCCTCCATCAATCTCCCCAAGCCCAGTGCAAGTTGTGTGTTATCATGTTTTAGTTTATCAAGTTTATTTAATGTGCATGTTACTTTAATTACTGGGATAACTCAGTGGTAGTCACGGTAACAATATCAACATGTGAAAGTCAAGATACCGGTATAAACAGGAGTACAACATGTCAAGTAACAGGATACCGGTATAACAGGAATATATAACAAGTGAACATGCGGGTGGTGTTTACCGTGTAATAATATTTTTTCCCAGCAAATTTCAGTAACATGAACATGATAGTTGTCAGGTATATATATAAAGAATAACCAGTCAGGTTTCACAGGTAAAACAAGATTATCCAAGGTGAGTAATAATCTACTGGTCATGAACAGACTAATCCAAGCAAAGTACTATAAACTCAGGTTCTCAAGACCATCCATACATCACTCTCAAAGTCACCAATAAGTAAAGTCGATCAATAGCTATCAAGTAATCCAGTCTCTAATATCATAACAAGTACACATCAACATCTGAATGAATCATCACTTAAATTATTATCAATGAAAGGATAACAAGTCCAAGAAAGTCCTCTACATGAAATATATCATCTGACCTCTATAACTCTAATTCAGTCCAAATCAGAATAAGTCCATGTACCATCCAATCGTCAAGAACTCTAATCTTTTATTAAGGTAAGATCATATCTAACATGTTCTCAAATATCCACTAATAAAGTCATTTCTAACTACTGATCATCATTCAATGTAAATAACATAAGTCTAGATCAATCCAAAGTCATCATATCCAACTCACATTCCCAACAGTTACATGATCGTCAAGTTCCATTACACATCTAGTAATCTGATTCAATAATCGTCATTCCAACATATAACAATATCCAGTATTAGTCATCTCACTTTAACATACAACTCTGATCCCCAATCCTCAAGATTTCACATTTCTATTAAGGTCGATCACCAGTTCCCAATACTTGGCAACATATCTAATCCATGCATATAAGATCTATTAGGTCAAGTCATTACCACCAAACATCCATCTCTTGATATCATATACATCTATCAGCAACTAATACATAATCCATGGGTGAAGTCCACAATCCATCAAGTAACCATACACAGCTGACAGACTCATATTAGTCGACTAAGGCTATATACAAGTCGACTAGGGGAAAGTATAGTCGACTAATCGAGTGGGCCAGTCGACTAACTCCCCTGCCAGAATAGAAATCAGAGATACACCATCACTTATTCTTCTCATACTCTCTCCAGTACTTATATACTCTTCAACACACATGACTACACTAGAAATCTAAGCATTCATATGGTAATTAAAGGATTCCAACATCATAGATATGCATCTCCTGTTTCTATGCATTCATCATATAAAATAAAGGGAATGATAAATCCACTACCATACTAAGAGATCTCCATACATAAACATGTAATCTAAGTATTCTACTCAACAATTATATAACACATACAATAATAGTTGCAATCACTTAATAAAGGAGAGAAGGAGGAAGAGACATTCACATTGGGGAAACTGCGCGTTACCGGGCGAGTCGCCGTTACGGTCGCTGTGGCACCGCTCTGCGCTGTCGGACTACATAGGACGGTAGCCAGGGTCCTGGGGAAGACCTGGCTGCAATCTGGAGGTCTCGCGCTAGCCGGAAGGGCCTGGAATCGCCGCTCGCCCGCTGCTTGTGCTGCTGGTCTGAAACTGGATCTGCTGTGCGCGTCGTCGGGCGAGTCGCTGCCATGGTCGCTGTGGTGCGATTCCTCGCCAACGGACTGCATGGGGGGGTGGCCAAGACACTGGGGAAGGTCACCGTGCTGGTCTCGGCGACGGGTTGCGTGGATCGGGAGAACGGCCTGCTCGCTCGCTGTCGCGTGCGCTGATCTGGGCTGTTGCTGTTGGTATGCCGCCACACATGAAATAACCCACTACACAAGAATTACCTACATAAAATAATACACATGCCTATTCACTAAATTATATACATTAATATAATAAACATAGTACTATTTAAATGTCATTGCATCCAAAAATATTAAGGGAGAGAGGAGCTCACGGCTTGCCTGAGAAGGGCAAACCCATGATGCACACAACAAACACAATGATTTAATAATCTCACATCTAAGTTTCCCCACACATGAAAATTACAGACCTCCCATATAATAAATATACCAATTGTATATACACACATATAAAAGGAAAGGAAAAGAATGAGAACTCACCAAGCAAAGAAACTCAGCCAATCAAAGGAAAGGGCCTGGGCTGTGGACGCATTAGGAAATGAGATGGCATATTTTGCAAGGTGGAGGAGCTTGAAAGGGCGGCCATAGTGGAAGCTTGCGTGGGCTGCTTTCAGCCAAGAAGAGGAGGGGTTTTGCCATGCTGCTGTGTTGGCACAAAACAGAGAGGGACTCGGGATTGGAGCTGTTGGATGCGGCTGGGTAGTGGGGGATCTCGGCCAGGTGCTTGGCTGAGGGGAGACGGAGAGGATGGGAGCGCCCTGCTGTCCTGCTGCGCCATGGAGAAGAGGGAGGAGATGGGGCGGCTCGCTGGATGGCCTGGACGGAGGCACATGGCAAGAAGGGGAAGCACTCGGGGCTGCCGTGCGCGCCGGGGAGTTGGGGCGCTGCTCGGCCAGAGGGCTGCTGGTTGCGCACGGGGAGGCCGGCCTGATGAAGGGAGAGGCCCTGCTGTTGTCGCCGGGCTGCTGTCGCACAGGGGAGGAAGAGGGGCTGGATCTGGGTGCCGTGCTGCGCCATCTTGCTGCCGGAGAAGCTCGGCTTGGTTGCAGGGCCTGCTGTTGATGGTGCCGCCAAGGGAGGGCTGTTGGCTGCTGCAAATGGATCTCTGGAATCAAAGGGATTGGCTGCGGGATGATCATGACTCGACTGAGGCGAAGAGGGCACTGCCATGGGCTGTCACGGCCGTGGAGAGAGGCAGGTTGAAGGGGGTGAGCCACGGGATGACTCGGCCATGCCCAGGGGGAGGAGATGCGGCTGTGGATGAAGGGGGAAGAGAATTACGGCTGTTGGTTGGGAGGAGAGAAAGATTAGTTAGGTTAAGATAGGATTTGGTGGAGATTTAGGGGGGTTGGTTGGGATTTAGATTTGATAGGATTTGGGTTGTGGGTTTGGATCAAATGGGTAATGGGCTTAAAAGGGTATGGGTTTAACAAATGGGCTACCAAGGGGATTGGGCTAAGGAGAAGAAAAATCAATAATAGTAGTAACAAAATAATAATAATAATAACATCTAATAACAATAATTATTATATGTACTTATAACAAGTGCAATAAATAATAACCAATACATGTATACAGTACAAAATATTATCACTTACTACTAAAATGGTATTATGGAATGGGGATATTACAACTTGGGAGTTTCTATTTCTGATTAATAGCATCCACCACGAAGAGCAAGCACAAGATGAAGGACGGAACCACCCTCAATGTTGTATTCCTTGGCAGTTTTGTCATCGGCAAGCTGCTTGCCTGCATAAATGAGCCTGCATCAAATAAAGGAAACAAATGAGGATTTAATTAATTACACTGCAAGAAGCTTTTAGATTCTGAAAACAAAAGCATGCAACCATTATATGATAAAATAGTAAGCCAATTTAGCAGCAGATCACCCTAATTACTTTGGAAGCAATGATGTAAGACAAGATACTATCTAGCTGGAACATCTGGCATGACTTAAATGAACAATTTCCTAACAGGATTTGCCACAGAAGAACTCCCCTTTCTAGAATTAGAAGGGCAAGAATCCACTATTCATCTACTAAAAAGCGAATGAAGAGGGGGCTTTATAAGGTGTCTAGGGTGAAGATGATAGAAGAAGCAGGAAATGAGTTTAAAAAGAGTAACGAATGGAAGAAAAAGATGCAAAGGTCCTCAAATACAAAACATCAATCTCTATAATGATTCTTACTTTCTTTTTAAAAGAAAAGGAGCAGGTTGAAAATCCTAGAAGCGTCAAATTTCCATGAACCGCGTGTGCCACGCTAGAGAAATGACAGCTTTACCAAGTTAATTGAAGAATGCAAGAATCAATTGTTTGCAATATGGGAAATTATCCTCTTATGTTGAAATCTAATTCCTATGATAAAATAAGAAGTTCTTCCCGGGTTGAGGTAAAGAAACTTCGAGTCTTTGACCAACACAGAGATTAGAGGTCACAAGCTTGAGAAAAAGCAGAATAATTATTACAAGTAACAAAATGATTTACTCTAAAAAGACACAAATGCAGTGAGATGTAAAGTTAAGATGTAAATAATATGTCAGTAGATACTAATTTAAGAACAACATTTTATGATCACCTCTGAAGAAAACATGTTTACTGCATCTGAATGTGCTTCATGCTTCCATCGATGTTAGAGGAAGAAACTTAATGCCCATGAAATCACAAAGTGTTCCTTAGGTGAGGGATTTAATGTTGCAACGGGCGGGATGGTTATGACAGCTATTTATTTACAAGATTACAAGAACGAGAAAACTAGAGCGACTAGATACAAAGGAGAAAATGAAAATCGTGCCTGTGCAAAGAACATGATGCCAGAAGTATCCAGATGTAGATTTACATATTAAAAGACGAAAGAGTTGATGGAAATAAATTTACTTTTGTTGTACAGGAGGAATCCCTTCTTTCTCTTCAACCCTTTCCTTGATCCTATCAATGGTATCAGTGGGTTCAATGTCAATTTCAATTTCCTTTCAGGTAAGAGTTTTCACCTTGATCATGGTTCCGCCCCTAAGCCTCAAAACTAGGTGAAGAGTCGACTCTTTCTGGATGTTGTAATCAGCCAGGGTCCTGCCATCTTCAACTGCTTTCCAGCAAAAATCAACCTCTGCTGATCAGGAGGTATACCCTCTTTATCCTGCAGAAACCCATAGACATATTAGTATAATTAAAAATAGAAAAGTCAAAGCTATCTTCATTTTGCAAACATTAGTTTTAACTGTGTTTTATAGACTGCACCTTTTTATCAATATTAAAGAATTGAACATACTCATCATATGACCAAACTAAATTTGTTTCTACTTAAAGGCACATGGGTTCAGTTAAGGAGTGACCTAACCTTTTGAATCATAAAAATTGAAGAGTCAGATGAGACAATCCTCACTAAAACTTTAAACATTTTATCTAAATATCTAATAATAATAGGAAAAGCCACTATATAGGCCCGGAAAAAATTTAGAGCATCCTGAATAAAAGATATACAAGTCCATGCCATAATGATACTACAGGTTGCTTAGCAAAGCATGTTGAATCAAAATATATAAAAGTCTTTATATTCGTTGATATTTCATAGTATATAAGAACAGTGAAGTATACTTTTATCTGATCCTGGGATTTATTCTACAAGTTTGCCATTTACAAATCCTCCATGCTTTCTGCACAAATGGTTAGCTGACATGCTTATTATACAGTAACATAATGCTTGGAAGAAACATCCTTCACAGGTCACATTAACCACACAACCATAAGATCCCAATTTCAGATTAATTTTCCCTATAGATATTAGTTAATCTGGACCTCACAACAGTTAAGTAGGCCAATCTAAAGCCTTTAGAAGCCTGGAACCATCTAATTTGGAGAAATCTGGGTCAGTTAGCTATACCAATTGTTGGATGAATGTAGAAATTAGGCCAGTGATGAAGAATATATTTCCTCTCCCTTTCTGTTTTTTGTGCATCTTTTATATTGGGCTTCTCAAATGACAAAACACACTGCTAACAGTTTTGTTCCTACTTCCATTACACCTCCACGCACAAATGGAAACATGTGCACTAGCATCAACATCGACGATGGCGAAAACAAAGATGAGGAAAGAAGAATGAAAAGAGAAAGGGAAATAGATGGAAACCATTAAGACATAACACCAAGTATAAATAAAAAATATGATTACTCTTGAGTGTCTGACTTTCTTTTTCCCTTTTTCTTTGTTGACCAGTCACCAACCTAAAAAAATAGGGATGCCTTCCATACGATTTAAAAAGAAAGTGGCATGCACACCTTCCTTTCCTCTTTTGCTCTTTCTTTTCTCCCTCTGTCCCTCTTTCTTTTTCTTCACTGATTTTCACACATTATTACTGATAATTGTTCATTTATTCCTCTAGAGAGGATGAGAGAGAATGAATGCTGAGCACGTCATTCAAAGGGGCACACCCCTTTATATCCTATGGTTTATCTATGCATTAAGCTGTATATGTCATGTTGAGTATGTAATGCAATGGGGCATGCCATAGTGATTTATTTGTTAAGAATTAAAACCACCACTCTTTCTTTTAATTTACATAGTAGATATTAATTAAGAATTTATTTTACAAAAGCCATCATTCGATTCAATTTTGCAACCCATTCCCAATAGTAATACCCAGTTATATGTAAGCTTACACGACATGAACCTAGGACTTCATGCAGCCCCCCACATTACAACTGAGTCAGGCATCAGCAGCAACAACAATTAATTATTTTTAGTTTAATTTGGAAGCTGCATCCACCATTGTCTACACCCCATCCTTTCTACAACTATATATATGTTTAGCAAATTTCTTCTATCTTGCATGGCAGCAGCAAGCAGAAAACCTTAAATCTCTCACTGAAATCAACATAAAACTCTAAAGAATTGAAATTCACATTCTTTTTCGTTAATGGAATGTGGCTATCAAAAATCGGTGGTTCAATTTCAAGCTCTATGGGCACAGGAATCAATGTTAGTTAAGGAAATGGATCCAAATCGTGTAAGAACACCGAAGTCAACATAGATTCAAAAACTGAAACTGAATCACAAATATGCGGATCGAATTCACATTCATAATCAAGTTCAATTTCCTTGAAGTGACAACTTGCCAATTCGTCGAAGGTTTTGAATTGGCCAAGTTCAAATTGGTGTGAGAAAATTGAATCTTGGTGAAAGTCTCCAAGACAACATGATTCATGATTCCTATCAATATAGATAGGGCAATCGAGAATGGTCAAAAATATGTTAGGTAGTGTTTCCTCATCTTATCCTTAGTATGTTGATAACTCATTTGTTCTTCTAGCCTATAGATAACTGGTTACAATAAAAAGTTGATTGGATGAAACCATTTTGGCGTTGAATAAAGATTTCTACCCTATCTTCTCAGTTAATCAGTTCTTTTCTTGTTGTGTTGGAACTTGAAAAATAGAATAAGAATCTTGAATTTGGAAATCTTGATGGATTTGTGAGTATTTCAGTTTTTGGACTTGTCGCTCGGACTCATGCACGTGTTCTAGAATCTTACCAAAGTTATTTTACCTCTATCGGTTTTGTTCTGGATAGGAATCATATGAATGTTGGTAAGGTGGTTGACAAAATGACTCGGGAGAGATGTATCCCCACTAACTCGCTGAAGAGTGGAGATGATTGTTCCAGTTTTGTTCATAATATTAGGACTAGGGCATATGTTGACTCGGATAAAATCAATCTGGCATACTTGGTTGGTTAAAATTATGAAATGTCAGGTTGGTGTTATCCGAATCAAAAGATGTAGGTGTGAAACATGGATCACTATATACATTAAAAAATTATAATTATAATCCATATCACACGAAAAAAGTGTTAAAAAACAACAAATAATAAAAATCTAGCCAAAGTTAGAGTAGACTTTAGACCGAGATGACTCCAAACTGGTTAGACTGTACACTGGAGGTGTATTGCAGCAATCTGACCACAAGTTAATCGGTCAGGTAAGAGCAAGACCAATGGGAGGTATCCGTGCCTGAGCAACGGGCCTAATTATGACAAACCAATGTTCTTCGAGATTTCGTCACTCAATCCCCAACCTTTAACACCGATTTGGCCTAAGTCAAACTCTAACAAGTTCCTCCTTAGTTAGGTCCAATCTCCTATTGAGTCTGAGATGTCCCTAGGGCCAACGTCTACTCAATTAGTTAAGCTGGGTTAGTGAGTGAGGAGATAATTTTTGGGCTAAGGAAGGTTAATGACTTCCACCTTATTTATAGGTCAAGCTCTTAATCATTTTAGTGCAGGTGTAAGAGTATATAGCCAAATGAATACACTCAAGCAATATATATAACCCAAATACGTTTCCTAAGCTACATGCAATACGCACATACTTTTGCTCCGGCATTCTTTAACAGTAATAAATGAAATTAGACAATTGAACTAATGCAAAGTCTAAACTGTTTTTAACATTTACAATCAACCAAGTTACTGTTGAAATAAAATTAGTGTGCAGAGTAAGTTAAACAGAAAACTATTAGCTGCAGAATCTGTATTTATGCAATTCAACAACCCTACAATAAAGTAGGATGAGTAGTTCACTACTCCTGCAGCGCGGAAACACGACTTTTGCCGCGTTGGCGCGGCAGATGAGTAGGCTCTGGTGCCCTTTCTTGAGCAGAATCAAAGAGCAATAATATGTCCACAACAGCTACTTGTTTACTGAAATAAGCCTTTGCACAAAAAATAGAGAAGAAAGAAGTTAATCAATTAAGTAAATTTAAAAGAAAGAGTTATCGTCCCTCCCCGGCAACAATGCAAAAATTTTTAGTAAACAACTCTTTTTATACACTTACACACTTATGGTTCAAAAACAAAGATTCTTATGAACCAAAACCGACTCTTGAACCAAACATTTTGTATCCAAATTTAGATAAAATCAAAATCTAGGATTTCTATAAATAAAATTTAATCGAGGCGTACTTGTGCACAGAAAAGAGAAGTTTAGAAATAGATTAAGAAAGTGTAAGCTTTCTCAATTCAACTGCTATAGTAAGTGGCAATGCAGGTCGTGATCCACAAGGAGAGACTGCGATAAAAGTGTTAGGTAAGTTCTTTTCTAAGTTACTAAGATCGGTTAAAGATTTCTTCTTTGTTTAAAATAAAAAGAAAAGTGTTAGTAGTAGAGAGGAGAAGAAGGTGATGTTGGTGTTTAGAAGTGTATCTAAACTAAGTTAAAAAGAAAGAAGAACAAAGAAAGAAGAAGGTTTTTAGAACAATTCTAAACAAAGAAATTAAAAGAAAGGAAAACTAAGAATTCTTACCTCTTTTGGCTGATTACTTACCTTAGATCGTTGGTGAAGGCTTACCTTACTTCAGAGGCAATCAACGCAAAACTCATAAGATTGATCTCAACCCTCGTCCATATTACATCATCAAGACGAACAAGCATGAAATGATACACACTTAAGAGAGAATATATCATCATGAGCTATCGGTGGCACTTGGAAAGGCAAAGTAATTCCGATGCTACTAAATTCACTTGGATTAAATAATCAAATACAAAGAAAGCAAAGTAAAAAAGAAGAATAAAACAAGAATATAACTTTGATTGAAATAGAGTAACAATAAAAGAAAGGAGGAAACTTACACCGGTGTCACTCTCAATACAACCTTCTTCTCTTTCTCTTATGAAACTTTTCTCTGATTTAAGTTACATAAAAAAATAAAAATCTAATTTAAACCTAAACAAAAAGTCTAATTCTAACTCTCTGCTAGAGTGGTGCCTTTTTGCTTTTGAATTTGCAGGTATTTATAGGAGAAATGAAGGGGAAAAGAGCGTATAAAGATAGGGGAGCAAACGCTCCCCAGATTCAACTACCTAGCCGCGTTTTGGCGGCCTAAAACTGGCCAGTGGCTAGATCCAAAGGCTCGTGTAGCTGTGATGCTCCGATATCTCCTTTATCCATTGGTTTTCTGTTTGTATTCTAGATTTGGTGATATCCTGTTGATTCTTCAAGTTAACCAAATGGATTTATAGAAATCTGAATTTAATCGGTTCCTATTTGATTTTATGTTCTCTGATTTGCTTTGATATGCACTTATCTCCTTAAATCTTGTCTCAATCCTAGAATTTGATTTAAACTCAATTAAATCAGAATTTAAGTAAGCTTTTGGGCTTGTTTCTTTTCCATCTCTATTAGTAAAGTCATGATGTAATATAACTCACTTTCGTAAGAATTACGGTTGCACTTAGCATGTGCAACAAA
Organism: Agave tequilana; assembly: GCA_038442645.1. Taxonomy (NCBI): domain Eukaryota; kingdom Viridiplantae; phylum Streptophyta; class Magnoliopsida; order Asparagales; family Asparagaceae; genus Agave; species Agave tequilana. The sequence continues at coordinate 22,919 of JAVJIF010004900.1, forward strand.
CCGTTAAACCTTTAGGCTATTCCTAGAGGACGAGTTTTGTCTCATGAGAGTTTTCAGTGAATTACACGCACAAAATCTATAAAGAAAGAGAAACAAAGTGTTAATATTTTGAAAACACATTTTGATAAAGGAAAAACATTTGAAATATTCTTGCAAAATTTAAGCAATCTATAAGTAATAAGAATATCAAACTATTCATTTTTAAACTTAATCTCTATTCAAAAATTTGTTATCAATCAAGGTAAGGATTTAAAACTATATTTCTCATCTAGTCTATTATTTTACCCTAAGTCATATGCACATTTGTGACCGTGAATATTTTACTCGAGATTCTTCAACTTTAACTCTTATGCCTTATTTCATACATATGATGACGATAATACCTCTTAATTCTATTAGGCTTTCTAATTCGCTCATGTAATGAGTCTTTAGTCGGTGACCTTCAAATCGGACGGTCTTAAGGCACTGGGTGAGAAAACACCCCAAGGACTTAAAGACTCGAGCAAATAAGGCCACAAAACTAAGAATTTTTATTTATAGTATGAACCACTTTTAGGCGTGAATACTTATGCTTTATTAGGCACAAATATCCGCTTAATCAGAGGATTTTTGATATATATATTTATATTTTTTCTTTTTTTCTTTTTTACAAGGTATAAAAAATTTTGTTTTTGAACCCTAAGTGTGTAAGTGTATAAAGCATGCAAATTTCATCAAGATAAAAATCAAGACTAAATTATTTTTTCAATTTTTCTTCCTATCCTAAATCAGACAAATAATCTTATTTTGACCAAGTATAAGAAAGCTTAATTATGATTTTCCTATTTCTTAAAATTAACTTAATTTCTTACAAAAAGTAAGTCCAAATATTGTCTCTTTTCAAAATATTTTAAAGAGAAGTAAATATTTTTTATATATTAAAAGAACATATGTTATGTTAGAACTCTCTCCCACACATATCTCATGGATTATCCTCAATGTATGAATGAATGCATATATGCATGAAAAAAGGAAAGGAAAGAAAAAATATTACTTCAAGGTGGTGGTTCGAGTGGTGGTCGGATTGGGCCAAGCGTTGCTGCCCAATCTAAATAATTGGAGTCTTAAGGAACTCACCTTTGATGAACTCTTTTTTATTTACATTGTTACTATCTCCATATTAAATAGGAGCATGCAAGATCCTAACATTAAAGTCATCCTGGTTATATGATCCATCTTGGAATATCATCTCGTAATCATTTTTCAATATCTAAGTCCAACAAAAGAATGTGACTTGGCGGAATGGTTGACTTGGGCTCAAGAATGAAATGTTCGGGAACCAATACTGACTCAAGAATATGACTTAAATCAAGTTTAAGTTCAAAAGTCGACTTTGGTTCAAGAGTTATTTTCCAAATTAAAGAATTGAAATTCACATTCTTTTCTCATTAAAAGAATGTGCTATCAAAAATTGGTGGTTCAATTTCAAGCTCTATATGTACAAGAATCAGTGTTGGCTTAGGAAATGGGTCCAAATCGGGTAAGGACACCGAAGTCAACATAGATTCAAAAACTGAAAATCGAACCACAAAATTGTGGATCAGTTCACATTCACAATCAAGGTCAATTTTCTTGAAGTGAAAACTTGTCAATTCGTCAAAAGTTTCGGATTGGTCAAGTTCAAGTTGGTGTAAAGAAATTGAATCTTAATTGAAGTTTCCAAGACACCTTAATTCTTGGCTCCTATCAATATGGGTAAGACAATTGGGAATGGTCAAAAATGTGTTAGGTAGAGTTTTCTCATTCCTATCATTTACTATGTTGATTAAACGACTCATTTTTACTTCTAACCTATTGATAGACTGGTTACAATCAAAAGTTGATTAGATAAAATCATTTTGGCGTTGAATAAAGGTTTCTACCCTATCCCAGTTAATCGGTTCTTCTTCTTATTGTGTTGGGACTTGAAAAATAGAATAAAGATCTTGGATTTGAAAATCTTGATGGGCTTGTGAGCCCTTCAAGTTTTGGACTTGTCGCTCGGATTCATGCACGTGTTCTAGAATCTTATCATAATTGATTTTTCCTCAATCGGTTGTTCTGGATAAGAATCATAGTTAGGTGGTTAACAAAATGACTCAGAAGAGTTGTATCCCTACTGACTTGATGAAGAGTGGAGACGATTGCTCTACTCTTGTTCATTATATTGGGATTGGGGCATATATTGATTCAGATAAGACCAATCTGGCATAGTTAGCTGGTTAAAATTATGAAATACTGAGTTGGTGTTATCCGAATCAAAAGAGGTAAGGATGAAATATGGATCACCATATACATTGAAAAAATTAGAATTATAATCCACATCACACAAAAAGTGTCAAAAAACAAACAAACAAATAAACAACAAAAGAAAGAAAAATCTAGCCTAATAGGGTAGACCTTAGACCTAAAACGACTCCTAACTGGTTAGACTGTCCACAGAAGGTATATTGCAGCAATCTGACCACAAATTAATCGGCCAAATAGGGACAAGACCAGTGGGAGGAGCAATGGGTCTAATTATGCCAAACCACTTTCTTCGAGGTTTCGCTTCTCAATTCCTAACCTTTGACACCGATTTCACTTGAGTCAAACTCTAACAATTTCCTCCTTAGGTCAATCTCCTAATGAGCCCGAGATGTCCCTAGGGCAAACATCTACTCGATTTTAGTTAAGATTGGGCTAGTGAGTGAGGAGATTATTTTTGGGCTAAAGAAAATGACTTCCCCACCTTATCTTGCTTATAGGACAGGCCCTTAATTCATTTTAGTGCGCGTATACAAATATCTAGCAAAAAGTGAGACTCAAGGTGATCAAACAAGAATGTTTCATATACTAAATGCTATGCACACATACTTTTGCTATAGCATTCTTCAATATTAATATAAAATGTAACAAAATTAGACAAATGCCTAAATGCAAGTCTAACCGTTTTTTAAAATTTACAAAACACAAGTTACTGTTGAGTTAATACAGAGTGCAGAATATATTAAACAGAGAAACTAAAAAATTACAGAATATAGAAAATTGAATTTCAATCACCCTGTAAGAAAGCGGAGAGAGTAATCAACACAAACAGCCGCGAAAGTGCGGCTTCTGCCGCGTTTGCGTGGCTGAATTGAGAGCTTTTAGGCTCTGCTTTCTTTCTAGAGCAGAGGCCCAGAGCTACTTGTATGTAATTACAGCAGTTTGTTTCCTGAAATAAATTCCTGCACACAAAAACAGAGAAGAGAGAAGTTAACTGTTAGTAAACTTAAAAAGAAATCTTTCCTTCCTTCCCGACAAGGGCCAAAATTTGATGGTTTGCACAGAAAAGAGAAGTTTAGAAATGATTAAGAGAGTGCAAAGTTCCTCAATTCTACCTCTATAGCAAGTGACTGTGTAAGTCGTGATCCACAAGGACGGATCGTGATACAAGCGTTAGGTAAGTTCTTTTCTAAGTTACTAAATCAAGATTTGTTCTTAGTTTAAAAAAAAGTGTTAGCAGTAGAAGAGGAGAAGAAGGTAATGTTATTGGTATTTGGAAGAGTATCTAAACTAAGTTAAAAAGAAGGAAGAACAAAAAAAGAAGAAAGAGTTGATTTTTAAAATGATTCTAATCTAAGAACTTAAAAGAAAAAAAACTAAGAATTCTTCTCTTTGGGCCGATTACTTACCTTGGATCGTTGGCGAAGTCTTACCTTGCTTCAGAGGCGATCAGTGCATAACCTATAAAGATTGAATTCAGTCCTCGTCCACATTACATCATCAAGACGAACAAGCATGAAATGATACGAACACTTAAGAGAAGAAATTCATCATCAGGAGCTATCGATGGCACTCGCAAAGGCAAGACAATTTCAATGCTACTAGATTCACTTAGATTAAATAATCGAACACAAAGAAAGTAAAGTAAAAAGAAGAAGGATAAAACAAGAATGTAACTTTGATTGAAATAAAGTAACAATAAAAAAAGGAGAAAACTTACACTAGTGTCACTCTCAATACAACCTTCTTCTTTCTCTCATGAAACTTTTCTCAGATCTCAGTTTCATAAACAAAAAATGAAAAATTACATAAAAACAAAAAACTAAGTTAAACCTAAACAAAAAGTCTAATTCTAACTCTCTGCTGGAATGATGCCCTTTTACCTCTAAATTTGCAGGTATTTATAGGAGAAATGAAGGGGAAAAGAGCGTACGAAAATAAGGGGAGCAAACGCTCCCCCAGATTCAACTACCTAGCCGCGGAAATGCGACTTGGTTGAGTGGCTAGATCCAAAGGCTTGTGGGCTGTGATACTCTGATATCTCCTTTTATCCATTGGTTTTTATGTTTGTATTTTGGATTTGATGATATCCTGTTGATTCTTCAAGTTAACCAAATGGATTTATAGAAATCCAAATTTAATCGGTTTTCATTAGATGTTATCACCTCTGTTGCTCTGATATGAACTTATCTCCTTAAATCTTCTGTCTCAATCCTAGATTTTGATTTAAACTCAATTAAATCAGAATTTAAGTGGGCTTTTGGACTCGTTTCTTTTCCATGTTCATTAGTAAAGGCCTGCACATCATTTAGACAAAAATAATATTAAAAAATAGAGTTTATTATACAATAAATATGAGAATGTGACAATAAATATACAATATCAGTGACCGATCAGCTACCACTATCATCACTTGTCGACTGAGTGTATCAGCGGCCTTATTCTCAACTCCGGTTTGTGCTTGAGGACAAATGTGTAATTCTGGAGGAATTATATCCACTATTATGTCTTGCATTTAGCCTCTTTTGGGAGTTAAGGTATTTCAACGCCTCATGATCCGAATATAGCACAAACTCCTGATGTAGCATATAATATTGCTAGTAGCACAAAGCTTGCACAATCATATAAAATTTCTTACCATATGGGAGTATCGTTGTCGGGCATCATTTAATTTTCACTGAAATAAGCAACGGGATGATTTTTCTGACTCAACACAGCACATATCGTAAGTCCTGAAGCGTCGCGCATGCTATTTCAAGCACCTTTGAAAAATTTATAAACACATAATAGGGGCTTCAGTCATCAACTTCTTTACTTCCTCAAAAGCCTTAGTGGCGACAGGAATCTACTGAAATCCGTCATTTTTCAAGCAATCGGTTATTTGTGTCATGATAGCGCTAAAGTTTCTAATGAAACAATGGTAGAAAGTGGTTAATTCATGAGAACTCTAACTTCTTTTATCATCCGGGTTGTGGCCACTCTGTAATTGCCCTTAGCTTTTCAGGATTTACAAAAACTCCCTCGGATGAAATCACAAATTCACGGAAGATAACCCTGACTGTAAAAAAACACACTTCTTTGGGTTGCATTAAATTTTTCACGTTAAAGTGTGCGAAAGACTTGTCTCAAGTGGTCCGTATGTTACTCCTGAGCTCGACTGTAAATGAGTATCATCAAAATATGCCACCACAAATTTACCGACAAATGGTTGACACAGCTAAGTCATAACTCTCATAAAAGTTCTAGGAGCATTAGACACTTCAAAGGACATAATTATTCACTCATATAGCCCATCATTAGTCTTAAATATAGCTTTTCACTCATCCCTCGGGCGAATCCTAATTTGACAGTACTCACTTTTAAGGTCAAATTTGGAAAAATATTGTGATACCCGACATTAAATCCACCATATCATGAAGATAGGGAATGGGAAAAATAATACTTGACAGTGATTTTGTTGATTACACAACTGTTCATACATATGCACCCTGTGCCATCTTTCTTTGACGCCAAAAGTGCGAGAACCGCATATGGGCTCAAACTTTTTCTGATGAACTCTGTGTCAAGCAATTCATCCACATACCCTTTTAACAACGTGTTGCTCAGCATGGTTCATCATATAATGGGGCAAGTTTGGCAAGATTGCTCCTGAGTTTAGGTCAATGACATGCTGAATGTCACTCATTGGAGGCAACTCGTCTAGCATATCTTTAGGGTGGACATCAGAAAACTCTTCAAGTATAGGCTTGATGTGTCCTGGAATTTGCAACTCGATCTCTGGCTCAGTTTCTCGAGCCACAAGTGTGTAACAAGTCAAACCCTCGTTCAAACTCTTCTCGAGCCGATAACGGCTAATCAAGTTCCTTAGCTTGATTTGGCATTAACTTCGCTCTCCTGCCATTATGGACGAATGAAAGTGATTGGTTCTTCCACATATGATCACATCTAGGTCGAACAACCATGGTTGTCCTAAAATGATATAACCAACATTCATAAAGAGTATATTACACCACATTATCTGTATACGTGGCAAAATGAATGAGAATCTGACTTCTCACTTGAACATCTATGGTTGTAGCGTCGATCCATATGACCTTGTAAGGATTTGGATGTTTCACTGGTTTCATCTCTAATGTGTATTAGCTTGACGCAACGGTATTGATACAATTGTCACTATCTACAATCACTTTACAACTCTTTTCCTAAATTTTTTATATGTTTGAAATATGATAGTTCTTCTCCAGTTGTTGACTTGTTCAGGTTGCGCTAAGGTGCACCAAATTACCCCGAATAGGCTCTGTCACAAGTAGGAATTAGGCTAGTCAATGCTAAAATCCTAGCGCAACCATTGAAGTCACAGTGGATGTGCACCAACAAGATGACAGCTCCTAAATGGGCTCTGTCACAGGGAGTTGCTTTATTGGTCAAAGAAGAAGTCACCCCCAGCTGAAATTCCTGAGAAGATGAGATTCCTACTAGAGGAGTTCAAGAAAGTTGTAAATCGCACCTTAGGCAACTTGTTGAGAAGCATATGTAGAGACAAGCCAAAAAAGTATAGGTTGTTCAAGATCGTGAAGAAGATCAGAGATAACGCCTATGTCGTAGATCTTCCAAGCAATATGACGATGTCCAAAACATTTAATGTGGCAGATCTCCACGAATACCACCCTACCGAGTAGCTCTATCATAATTATAACTCGAAGACGAGTTCTCTTAAAGAGGGAGAGACTGATGTAGGAAATCAAGGTTCAATAGCAGTCAGACACAATTCTCTGTCGACTGCCCGGTCGATTGAGTAAGCAAGTTGAAGACATCAATCGAACGCTCGGTTGACCGGCCAGAAAACAGAGAAGCAACTAATGTTGTCAGTCGACCGCCGATCGACCGACTAAAAACAAAGAACAAAGTCTCTTAGCCAGTCAACCGGGCGGTCGACCGACAATGCACACTTTTGACTAGCGGTCGATCACCCAGTGACCGCTAATCGCGTATCAGCAGTGTTCGATTCTGTTTAAGAATTTGTTTTCGGTTCCAATTTGGGATTCAATTTATTTTCGTTTTTCTTTATTATTTCTAGTTTCCTAATTAGATTAGGCTTCTACTTTTAAAGCCTATTTAAGACCTTTGTATCTTTATTTTAGAATTATCTTATGAACTTTGATTATCAATTAAATTCATTTTTTTTTCATTTTTTTCTCTTGCTCATGAATTCGAGTTGTTTACTTTTGCTCGTGGATTCGAGTGGTTTACTCATGGATTCGAGTGTTTTCCTATTTAAAGGCATTCTTTAGGGTTTGTTGGCACTAGAACGCATCTAGCCGGCATTGTTCGCTTCCTTATCTGCGCAGAGTTTAACATGCTCCATCAATTAGTGTCCAGCATTCTTGCCAAATAAAAAATTAAACAAATACTCCACCAAGCACAGCGATTCTAGAAGTGGCGCATGAATTCTAGAAGTGGCACCCTAGAACTCAAGAGTTGTTACAGGCTCAACATCCCTAAGTGGCATGAGACTTTGTGTCATGTGACACCTAACTCCTGTGGCACCGCAAACTTTTTAGCTGGCATTGACTTGAACGTTTGTAATTAATTAAAAAAATTCATCTCAACCAAGAATGCATGATAATAGTTTAACTACCGATCAAGTTTGTCTAGGAATTCATCAAGCACTACATTGTAATATCTTTATACGAAAAAGAGAACGAATATGAGTTTCTAGCAATCCCTGGCACCATCTAGTCTCCCCTTAGTGCATGATTTTTTAGTGCATAAAGATCTCCTTATGGCTGGTTATGGTGACGGAGATGGGGCTACGCCTCCTCAGTTATAAACTAGGTTGAGAGAAGTTCCTTCTAAGCACTACAGCTCATCTTTTCTTGCAAGACAAACACTTATCCACATCAAACTCGCAGGATAAACATGTGAAAAAGGTGTACTTACAAGCCCAAGAGATCACATCTTAATTGGTTAAAAACCAGTATATTGCAATCACGTTCCATTACCTACCCAGATTTTTATCCACTGACAAAATACTTACCCATAAAAATAAAGTTTTATGATATATACCCCATAATAAAATAAATCAAGAAACGGTGAAAATAATTCTATTCTCCTGAGATCCCCAACACACAATTACTTTCAAGCATAACAAGAGCGAGATGAAGCGATAAGGTTATTACAAACATCAAAGTTCTATGAGTTCAGAACCAAAAAAATAAACAGTTAGATTCTCTATAAAAGCAAGATGACACGACTAAACCCTAGAATCGAAACAGATTCGCCGAAGATTAGAAAGAGATCGCAAATAAATGAGGAGAAAAAGGGATAGAGGAGGGGACCTGGATCTTGGACTTCACGTGGTCGATGGTGTCGCTGCTCTCGACCTCGAGAGTGATCGTCTTCCCCGTTAGGGTTTTCACAAAAATCTGCATCCTGTCTGTCTCTCTCTCTCTCTCTCTCTCTCTCAAGCTCTGCTTACAGACGACGCGGGTTCTACAGCGGGGGCCTCTATTTATAAACAGGATTTTGAGCTCTCTTCCGACTGCGAAGAGAATATCACGTGCAGCGCACGTGGCGGGGATGGGGTCAACTTACGTTTTCTAGTCCCATTTCAATTTTTCTGCACTCGGCCGCATAGGCATTCGGCACCAGTTTCGCGAATAATTCGAGGAGATTCAAATTTTCGAAAATATTCGTAAAAATTAGGAAAACTTCGAAAATGTTCATCAATAATTCCGCATTGACACTGAGGTAGAACAAATAACATAAAGTCTCTAATTATATACCAAACAAAACATTTTGACACAAATTTTGTGGGAAAGAGAACAGTGGTTAGAGCGGTTAAACTATACATCAGATGTTATGGGTTTGGTCTTAAGAACTAACTCAATTAAAGCTTTGCAAAAACCTAGAAAAACATGAGAAATTTGTATTATACTTATGATTAACTCATAATGATTGCGAATAGATTGGTAAGATTCTGTCCATCAATCAACCGGGAACATGCGTGCATGACTGTTTCTTGATCCATTTGCGAAGTATTCGCGAAAGAAAAATTTGTGAATCTTGTGACTATGCTCAGCGGGACCCGAACAAATTTTTTGTTAGCTCATAGTTTTCAAAAACATTTGAATTGATTAATCTGAATAGAACAGATTTCTTTCCGAATCCAACATGATGATGATGTATGAGAAATTGCATCCCAACCCATTATGTCCGGGTCTGGGGCCTTTGTAGGGAGAGAGAGGAGAATGAAAGGTTGATGAAGCTTGTAGCTCGTTTCTGAAAATGAGTCGGATCACAGGATCGAACTTTAATAGGCGAATTGCTTCTCCTTTTAGGATTTGGATTCCTTTTAAGATTTGAATCCTTTTCTGAGTTTGGGTTAAATCCAATTGGGGTTTCCTAAATCTCTGGGACTCTCTGTTTATAAATATGGATTGAGCACCCATTTATTGTATCCCTTGAAGTATCCCTCTGGTATTCCCTTATACTGATTGTTGAATCAATAAAATCTCTCTCCCTTGACTCGAGGACGTAGGCAAATTATCGAACCTCGTTAAATATTGTGTTGGCTAGCTTTCTCTCTTATATCTCTATTCTTGTATGTGGGTACTTCACCAGCGCGTCTATCTCTATTGGTGGATTCCTCGCTGGTTGTTGCCTCGCGCGCAACAAGTGATATCAGAGCATCCTAGATTCTTCGTGGGATCGTGTTGTGCTGTCGACAGTCAACGGTCTATGAGCTGTTGAAAACTAGTGTTGTGCTATCGACAGCTAACGGTCACTAATGACTATATTTTGAAATCAGAAAAACTAAACTGAAAGTTTTTATACTAGCTGTTGAAAGCACTATCGACAATCAATAGAGAGCTATCGAAAGTCAGAGCTGGCTGTTGAAAGTCAGAGCCACTCAGAGATAGATCAAACTTTCTATAAAACGTTGTCAAAAGCACTATCAAAAGCTCATGCTAAGCTGTGAAAAAATCTGGAGGGCTGTCGAAAATCTGAGCAACTCAAAACTTTCACAAAGTGCTTTCGAAAACAAACACAAGCTATCGAAAGTTTTTCAGCTCAAAAAATAAAAACATGCACACTGAGTATCCATTTTGATAGTTCTATAACGGCTGTCAAAAGCTTTTTCAGTGATACTTGATTTTTGAACACTTTGTATAAATCAATTTAATCTTTATAAATCATACAAAAATCAATTTTAACGTATTATTAAGCTCTAATATGTATGGATTAATTCTACTACATATTTCAAACATTAAAACTCATTTTTTAAGATGTTATCAAGATTAAATTGATTTATCATTCAAATCAAAATGCTTTGAAACTAGTATTTGATAAAAATCAATATTTGTATAAAATTCAACTTGAACAACCCTTAACCATCAATGAAAAGTCGTGTGTGAGTGTGTATCAATCTTCTACTAAACCTACAAACTATAACTTTAATACAAATTCTAGACTTACAAACATACAAACTTCTTCATCTTGATACTTTGAAGTCTTAAGTGAGTCTTGAATTTGATCCGACTTTTTTAGCTTCAATTCTCAACAAGAGATACTTCAATTTGTATGGTTGAGCTTGAGCTTCAAATGTAATCTTGAATTGAACTATTTTTGATAAATAACCTATATATACTTAAACACAACTTTAAGATCATTAGTACTAATTACACGAGTTGGGAATTATCAAAACCCGCAAGGCTGATTTAACCTTTGGGTTAACAATCTCAAACTTTGGGTTAACAATTTCTTGGTTTACGGAGGTCCAGAAAGGCTTGAATCTTCTCTGGATTCGCCTATATTCCTTAGCTGGTGATTATGAGCCTAAGGAACTTTACCCAAGTCACATCAAAAGCGCACTTGGCGGGGTTCAGTCTCATGTTGTTCTTCCTCAGCCCCATGAAAGTTTCTTGCAGATCATCCACGTAATCATCTGCCCGGACCGACATGACTAACATGTTGTCAACCTATACTTCCACATTCCATTCTATTTAGTCAAGTCGGTCCACATACACTTCCAAATTCCATCCTATCTGCTTCCTGAAAATTTTGTTGATTGTCCTTTGGTAAGTAGCTCTAGCGCTCTTTAGCCCAAATGACATTACTCGATAATAATAAGAGTCATTATCTATGATGAATGTTGTTTTTACTTCATCCTTCTTGCTCATTCTTATCTGGTTATACCCAAGAATGTGTCCATGAAACTGAGGAGTTCATACCCAAAGACCCATTTACCAATTAAATTGACTCAGGGTAAAGGAAAACAATCTTTCAGACACATTGTGTTGAAGTCTGTGAAATTCGTGCACATCCTCCACTTTTCGATTGATTTCTTTACCATCACCACATTCGAGAGCCAATCTGGATCAAAGACTTTTTTGATAAGATTTGTTGCCAAAAGTTTCTTCACTTCTTCCTTTGTCGCGCCTTGTTTCTCCAGTCCGATGCTCCCTTTTTTCTACTTAATTAGCTTCCAGTCTGGATTGACATTAAGTTCATGCTTGATCACAGACTGATCGATTCCATACATATCTGTCAGGACCAAGTGAAGACATTTGCATTCTTTCGCAACAGAGCTATCATCCAAACTTGTTGCTTGGTGGAGAGGAGCAATCTGATTTGGAGCGTCTGACTCAGGTCTGTCTCATCTAGTGGGACCTAGATCACTACCTTTACTAGTGATCCTTATTGAAAATGATCTTGGGCCCTTAACATTAAGAGTGTCGATCACCAAAGATTCTTCACATCTTTTGACCTTGGTGGAGAGAGTGTAACACTTCTTTTTCATCTCAGTGTCACTCCAAGCGCGACCCACTCCTCCTTCAGCCGGGAACTGATAGCTTGGTACCACGTCGACATATTCGCTCGCATGGCATTCAAAGAAGGTTGGCCTAATATAATGTCGTATGCCGATGACTTGTTCATGACTAGGAACTCGTTTATCATAGTTGTCTGAGGGTCCATGTTCTCCCCTACTATTGTTGACACTCGAAAAAGATAAAACTCCCACATTCATCTTCAACCGGTCTGAACGACATCTAACTTATCGACATCTACAAAAGATAAGTCGAAGACAAGTTGATGACCAGAAATAAGAAACAACATAGACATTACTAATCAAGTAAAGCAAATAGTAAGCGAAATTTGTCTTTGAAGAGACCGAAGCAGGCTTAAGACGCTATACTTAGCCTGATATAATCCCAAGATAAGCTTCATAACTCCGCACGGAACTAATAGCTTCGCCTGAAGCTTTCCATTTAGCCCTGCCAAGGGTGATTTAAGAGCTTCACGCCAGGAGCTCTATCCCTAACTGAGTCATAGCTCCGCTATGGGACGAGGCTCTGAAGGTAACTTCGCCTGAGACTATGAGCTAAGTCTTAGCTCCACAGGATCCAGCTTTACCTGAGCTAGCTCCGCAGGATCTAGCTTCACATGAGCTAGCTTCGTACAATCTAGCTTCGCCTAAGCTAGTTCCGCAGGATCCAGCTCCGCATGATCTAGCTTTGCATAACTCAGCTTTGCAGTGAACTTTGACCAGATCATCAGATTGACCGTTTTAAAATCCCACGAAGGATTAATAGATGAACCTCACTAATTTAGTGGGATTAACGCCACTTTAAGTGGGCGGTTACACCCGCCCACTTCGTCCCACATTAAGTGGAGACAAATCAGCCATAACAGCAGGAGGACGTTCGCACGAACCCTCTAGCTTCGCTAGAAGCTCGCAAATAGCTTCATAGCAAGGTCATTTGCGAGCCTTGTGCGAAGCTAATAGCTGATTCAGCCTTACTGAAATCAAGAGGGCGGTTATACCCCACTTTTGGTTATAAATAGTCCCTTACCACGAAGAAAAAAAGAAGGAAGAAAAAAAAGACGGACAGAGAGAGGAAAATCGACTCGAAAAGAGTAGAATCCCTAGCAAAAGGGCTCTACTGATCTCCTGTTTTATGATTCCCCGAAACAAGCGACAAGGGAGTCTTATTAGGAGGCAGTCCGATCATCTGACCGGTCTTATCGTCAAAGAGATAAAGTGATCATGCGCTTATCAGAGTCCTTCCGGCACATTTCCCTAGAAATCTCAGAGGAATCTACCTGTAATTTTCTTTCTGCAAAGAAATACTGTAATTTCGCTCCTCGACCCCCTTTTTTGTAAGTTTTCCCTTTGTTGAATCATTTTCAATGGAAAACAACTATCATCTATATTAAGATAGTCCCTTCGACCTTTGTTGAATGACGAGTGCAACTGATGAGTGGTTTAGGGCACGACTTCAATCTGGATTAGTCCAAGCCCAGTTCATCAAAGAAGTTTAAGAAGAGGATGTCGGCGAGCCGCCAGTGTCTATCAGAACTCTTTTGATTTCGCATTCCATGATTTTCACAGAAATCACGACTGCATCACGCCATTCGACTTGGGTCTAAGTCTTTCTCATCTTCCTCCATGAAAGCCACAACTTCACGCCTCACTTTCTTTGGTGGGGATCTAAGGAGAGGACTTCTCTCCGAGTTGATATTTCTGGTCTGTTGCCTGGGTCATCTGAGATGACAAGGATGACCCTCGGTTCAGCCGTCCACTCTCGCTTTGGCTCGGGCCCCCTTTCCTTCTACTTATCGCTACCTTGGTCAACCAGATGGCATCGACAGTAACCTTGTCAGATCAAAGCTTGAATATTTCTTCCAACTGTCGGCATTGGTCAGTGTTATGACCATGATCTCTGTGATATTCACATTATTCCCCTTGTCCCTCTTATTCGGATTCGTCTTCATTTTAAGCAGGACCCGACTAAGATATCCCTCCTTTTGGATTTGCATTAGGATATGAGATCTCGGGGCATTTAGTGTTGTGAAATGCTGAAATCTTCAGATTGGGCTGTGATGTTTCTCCTTCTCTTCTCTCCGAAGAATTTTATCCATCCTCTTCTTGATCTCTTCTTTCTCAATCATCTTATCGTATTCTCTTCCCGCATACTTCAATTCTAGGTCCTCCTCGGCATTTATGTACTTCTCTGTTTGGTCCATCATGTCCTCCACATCCTCGGGTGGCTCCATGAGGAAGTGGACAACTTGGAATTTCTGAACCTATTGATGAGTGATGCCATTGTGGTATCCAAGATCACCTTCGTCATCTCTAACATGGCCTCATTGAAACACCTGATGTAAGTTCTTAGACACCCTCCTTCATCTTGTTTGACATTCATTTACACTGCCTAAGGCTTTTTCCTTCTTCTTGTTGCGACTAATTATAGAATGAACAATTAAGAGAGTTGCCTGAAACTTGAGATACGATGTCTCTCCTTCTCTCCTCTCCGAGGAATTTTATCTATCCTTTTCTGCTCCCTTATTTCTCAAACTTCTTGTCATGTTCTTTTCCTGCATACTTCAATGTTAGGGCCTCCTCGTCATTTATGTACTTTTCTGTTCAGTCCTCCACTTCCTCAAGTGGCCTCATGAGGAGAAAGTGGTCAACTTGTAATTTCTGGTCCCGTTGATGAGTGTTTCCATAGTGATATCCAAGGTCACCTCCGTCACCTCTAACATGGCATCATTGAAATGCCTGATGTAAGTTCTCAGATTCTCTCCTTCATTCTGTTTGACATTCATCAACTGGGTCGACGACTTCTTCTTTCTCCTAGCCACGGCTAATTGTAGGATGAACAATAAGAGAGTTGCCTAAAACTGGAGATACCGCTGGGTTTCAAAGAATTATACCAATCGATTATTGCCTTCTTTAGGGTTAGATTAAAAGCTCAGCAGAGGATGGCATCCTTGAAGTTGCAGAGCATCATGGTTGCCTGATAACTTCGGGCATGATTGAGGGGATTGTCTGTTCCATCATAACTCTCTAACTTCAGAAGCCTGAAGTCTTTTGGGAAGTTTAGCTTCCAATACCTCCTTAGTGAAAGGAGGACTACCGATGCCTTCGATGGAATCATCTCTCTTCCTCTTCCCCTTCTCCATCTGATCTAGCGTCTCCTTCAACTTCCTCATCTCTTGCTCGTAGATATTGTGATGGTGCCGATCGGAGTAGGCAGTGAAGTCCACCCAACAAGAACTCTCATCTTTTGAGATGGTTGTTGAGGATGTCTTCCAACACTGTGTTTTTTGGCTCCCCGAGTCTTCTTTGGAACTCATTATGTCTGTTTTAGTGGGAATTACCGGTGTGAAATTCTGCGACTCTTCTATAGGAAGAGGTTGGCTTCCCACTCCATCACTGCCATGTGGGATTTGGGCTGGGGCTGGGTTGGGGTTTTTCCACCTCCATTCCCGAGAGAGTGTTGCAATAGATCATTCATGATTGTCATTTGATTGTGGACTTGCATGATCATGTCTATTGTGACATATTGTGGTTGTTGGGGGGATTTTGTTGTAGAGGTCGTGTCGGAGTCAAGGACAGGGTGAACGGTGGTGGGGGACAGGAAATGAGGGAATAGGGCGAGTCAGATGACTTGGACCAGGAGGTGTTGATGTCGAGATCATCGCGATATGAGGTATTTGAGCAACATTACTGATCTCCTGGAGGATTGATCCCCTAAAATGGTGAGCGTGTGCCTTCGCTCTGAGTAATATGATTGTTATGGGTGTTCATTGTTTGTTTACCACAAACGACACTAGTGATAAAGCATGGGTAACTGGGCCTCGACCCATTGAATCCGGGTATGAGGCCTATTTCGATTCTGGAGTTCAGAGGTAGGGGGCAAAGCACCTCATGAGTCCGAAGTGACCTCCAAGACAATGTAGTTAGGGGGTTGGGTCTTGGTTCGGACCAAAACTCCTCCGACAATCATGTGTCCGAGAAGGTTGCAGTTAATACATGAGTAAATACCGGTGCGAGTAATACATGATACAGCTTACCTATCTTGGTGGGTGTGACCTCCTTTATATATGGTATGTGAAGAAGCAATACGATCATTGTTAATACAGAACAGGTCATACATTATCCTTGCCTTACCATGGTAGGCCTTTTATGGGTCGCCCAAGTCGATCCTTGTATTATCACAACACAACCAACAAATAGGATCCATTAGTATCTGAACCCAAATACAATAAGGAAGTTGGATTCAGTCCCAACTCCCAAGTTCAAGTTAACACATTCTTTTTTCGTCCGAGAGAATAAGCTATATTCTTCTTCTTCGTGGTTGCGCCCTGGATACCCTTCTTCCATGGCACTTTGTTAGTCACCACTCGACGGATATTGATGGCACTGTGTTTCTATCTGAGCTCTGTCCGCGCGGGTTGTAGTTCAACTTATTTGTATAATAAGATTTATCATATTTTTCTCATGTTTATGTCTATATTACTGTTTTCTTTAGTTAGACTTCTATTTATCTAGTTTGAAATTGAATATTTTCTGCCCGATTACAATTAGATCTCATATTTCTAGATTTTTCTGTTTTCTCTTCTTTATAATTTGCTCCATTTAATTCTCAAGGAATAACTTGCAGATATCTCAATTGGATTTGCCATGCAAGATGCCAAATTTACAACTATAATAAATATGCAGTTGACATGAAAAGCAAATTTCTGCAGTTTTATCACCAGACAGAGAACTGATCATATCCAAAGACTCCGACCAGAATGATCTCATAGAGTCATCGAAGACAGATAAATGTCACTCTCTTCGATATCTTTGGACCACAGCCTTTTCTTCCTCAATACTTCTGTGGCTTTTGAACGTATCAAACACAAAATGTTTCAAGACTGCAACCAAGAGGCCATAAAATGTTCTAGTTTTCAGACTTACAATTGACTAGTATCAGAGCAAAATTTTAGCGCACATTGCACAAAGGTAAATACATGTGTCCTGAACAGGGAACAAAAATTCGCTTTTATTCAAAGCATCTCAACTCTCAACACATGAATACTCTAAAATCAGTGTGAGAACTTCTGTGCAATTTGTATAGTCAAGATCACTGCCAGAATAGCTATTGTTAGCTATCATCCAAAATTTGTCACACATTGAAACCCTCAGCGCGCAGGCATTGTTTGTGGGCTTCAATCAATTTACTGCATTTCTCCTCACCATGCTCCACAATGCATTCATCTCTGAGCTTCTTCGTGTCAGGGCAGGCACAGCAAATTTTCTTCTTTGGTTTTGTTTCAGCTTCTGGCCCTATTGTAGCCAAGCCTGTGTTGGCTGGGGATTCTGGTGCTGTCTGCTTCGGTGACACTGCAACTGCTGCATTACCCATTTTAGCAGAAGTACCAACAGAAATCTGCACCCAGAAATTTGGAAGGTTACAACTAGATGTCTCTAGGCAATATAGCATGCATGCATAGATCATGTATTCTTTATTTAAAATTTTATTCTTTTTTAATTCTATCAGGAAGAATTGCATACATAGAGTGATCATAAATTCACAATTCAGGAATCATTTAGCCGAGTGGAAAAACTGAATTTAGGGTTTCATGGGATAGTACAACGGAAGTTTGGAAAACACAGAAAAATAATTCACAATAGAAATGAATATAGATAAATAAATATTAGTGTATATACTTACTGCAAACGAAAGCAAGAATAACCAACAATCTATATCTAATACCTGATTTGGGATGCATATTCTCTGAGTTCTTAATAACGAGATGAGTACTGTGACCATAATCCATGTAGCAAGCAAGAAATATTCTTTCCTACATGGTTCTCTATATAAGAACAATACACATGGAATCTTCTGCATGCTCTCTGCTTTTTTTGGATGATGGAGGGCCACATATATTTCTCTTGTGTAGAAAGCACGTAGAATGTGAAAGTGCAGGAAAAGTATTGCTCTAGCAAACAATTTTCATTTACCTTCTTCAAGGAACTAGCCATTTTATTTATAAAGCTACTGTTGTTATATGCATCCATAGTTTTAACGTATTAAGCATTTTTTGACTCAGAAAAAGCAAAAAAAATTATTAAAATTATGGCATCTTCAAGAAGGCAGAGAATACAAAATACTATTATAGCAGATGAAAATGAAATACACCACATCAACCTGACAGAAAATTATTCCAGAAAATTATACATGACAATTCTCTAGTCGTCCATGGATTTTAATTCATCCACAATCGTCTTTAAATTTGTGAAACTTTTTGATTTTTTTCCCACTATGACAGATGGCAGCCAAATTAGATTGCATATCTGATATGAGGGGGACCTGCAAATTTAACCCAACTGTTCAACATAAGACAAACTTTCTCACACTGTTACCATAATTTCCCACGAGAGAAGGTGCTTATTAGTACCTGGCATTAAAAACAGATGTGGAGCGTGACACACAAGGGATGTTGGGATTGGGGTTAAACTCAAACATCTAGTTACAAAATGCCAAGCATGTCAGTTGGCATATACATCAACACCACCTATATACGTGCCATATGGCATTCAACTTATTGTGCATGGTTAACTTGATGGATGAGGACAAAATTAGACCTGCTTTGAAGTCTCAAGATATAAATGGTGGTATTGTGGATTGATGTCTCTGAAACGAGCAATCTCACGTACATGCAAAATGCATTTCAATTTTCTTAAGCAAAGGAGGTATAGACATCCACAATTTCAACATATTCAGAATCATAAATCTAAGACTAGTAACGAGTAAATTTGTTTTGAACTAAGTATCCCTGCCTGCTACCAAGAGCATATTCCCCTAAACTTCTCTGGATAGGTACGTAAAAAGTATGTATCTGGAGATGTTGAAGAGGACTTGCAAGAACTAAGAGAAAGGCAGTATTGATGAATTCTTCTAAATTCATCAACGGAAACACTTGGATATGTACATAAGAAGTATGTGTGCGGAGATGTTGAAGAGGACTTGCAAGAACTAAGAGAACAGTATTGATGAATTCTCCAAATTTCATCAACTGAAACCTTTGTGAAGAAACAAAGCTGGATGCACTTTGCACATGTAATCAAAAAGCGTGAAGGTATAATTTCATAGTAGCTAATTATCTCTTGGTTAACACGAAAAAGTTCCACTTTTACAATGTTGGCGATCTCTGGCATCAACCATAACTGGTCGTAGGTGACTTTTTGTCTATCATGGAGCTATTTATCATAGAGGAGAGTCTATGTGAGTTGAACATTATAGCATTCTGAGTAGATACAGCCCCAGGAAGGATGTGATGAAGCTGGATGCCACAGACAAGATATGATATTCATATCCGTAAATAATTTTGGCCGCAGGTCACATAGTTGGAGGGACTATTAACCTAAAACTTTTTATATCCACAATTCCTTCAATTCTTAATAATTTTCAAAGCTGCATATTTCGCATCTTTTAACATGGCCTACCGCCCTTTTGCGAAGTAATCTCTCTAATTTGTGGGACATAGATAAGACCAATATTCCATCATGGACACGAGTAACAATTACAAGACATGATAAATCTCCCCAGGCATTGGACACAGATCTATACGTACATATCTTTAACATATATTCAACACAGACACATTATGAGGGCATCACACATGACACTTCAGCAAAATCCAAGCATCGGATACAGCTTAACTTCCTATATGAATATAAACATATTTAACATTTCTTTATATACATTTCGAGTATGTTTTCATAGAGAAGAACCTCAAACAATAAACAACAAAAAAAAAATAATATATAACTAGTTTTGCCAACAAGACACATAACCCACTTCATCTTATATGTGCTGCTCAAGTAAAGAGGCGGGCAAATTTGTCTATTTACTTAATTTGAGCGTGCAAACAAGAATTTGAAAGGATGACCTCGTACATGGATGGACACACCACCATTTAGTAACGGGTCCAACATATCATGGTTACGTACATCTCAATTTCAAAATGAGTCTTTCTTGTCATGATGATCAACATATTTCATTTTGTCATGATATCTTAGCCTTGATAAATATTTGCTAAATTAACATGAGCAATTATCTTCATATCCGCCACCTAGCGACCGAGGGTGCTCATATATATAGCAAGCACTCTAGAATGCTCTTTGAGCCAATTATTCAGAGCTTAAAAATTTAATCAGTGTGAGAAACACAATACTAATAGATCAAATCAGAAGAGTTGACAAAAGATTAAAATTTGCACATGCAGTAACATATTTCTGGAAGAAAATCTAAAAACTATAGACAAATAGCTCCATACAGCATAGCAGTAAACCTGATTTATCCAAAAGGAAATACTGAAACATTTACAAAGTAGATTGGAATTCATCCAGACTTTGATGCAACTATTTATAGAAAGTCTAATTATTATTTTTTCCCTCACATCTAGACTCTTCTTATTCTAATGAAATTTTGGAGAGTTGTTCCTTTATTACATGAGCTTTAAATGGATAACAATTAGTACTTTAAGTTTCCTTCCGTCCCAACCAAAGTTTGAGAACACAATTTCAGTTTTGATTTCAAAGCTTTAGGTCCTCATTCTTTCTAGTTCAGCTGGTTTTGGCAGCTCAGGCTTGACGTTTCTGGACCGCTTTTTTTCATTCAGTAAAAAAGAAAAAATAAATGTGAGTTTGAAGCATAAAATGCTGAAATCAAGGTCACACTTGGTTGATATCAGAAAAAGGAGAGAAAAAAAGGAAAATGGAAAAGAAATTGTTGCTTAGGAATGATTTCGAGAACCTAAAGCAATTTGTTTAAAAGAGAGTGGAAAAACTAAATTTTAGAAAATCCACCAATCTGATGTTGCTCAGAAATGATTTTTGAGAACATCAAGCAAATATTAAAAAGATCCAGGTGAGTCTGTTGAGAGTAAACTGGAGTGACAGTGTGGGATCAAAACTGAAAATGTCAATTTAGGATATGATCATGGATCGTAACCCGGATCTTAGCTTCACCACCAGTTGACTAATCAAAAGTAAATCAAATCAAAACTAATAGCAAAGTTTTTAATCAATCATTCATTATCTTATTCAGTGGAATGAGTGTCTTTAAATAGACTCTTACAATGAGAAGTTCCCGTCATACCCGATGTGGTATTAAACAAAAGAAACTCAAAACTAATATCAGTCTAAAATAAGACACACCAACTAGACCCAATTATGACTCCACAAACTGACTCAAATAGAGTCGATCAAACTCAAACGAAAAACGAAAACAACTACGACACATAAACTAAACAATTGTCCAAAAATATAAAGAAAACCACAACTAACATGATTCAAAGCCATAGCCAAAGAGAGGCCACTGTGACACAATGACAACAGCGATGATATGTGCTAAAAGGAGTTGGTATGATGTCCTCATCAACTCTCTCGAGGTGAAAAGAACTCGATCTTGTCGAATATGGCTCTAGATGGCTCTCATAGTACTCCAATAAATCCGGAGCCAATCGTTGTAGGTCCCCTCGAGGAATTCATGTATCATCAGATTTCGGACGCCATTTTCAACGCATTAGATATCGTCTGCAACTATCATCCCGGGTAGAGATAATCTAGTCATCCTTTATGCTATCAATCTGTTTTGCTATAAATGTGACATTTATAGTATGTAGTAGTGAAAAGTGAAATCCCTCAAATAAAGGTTCGGGGTAGGCTCATCAAGATCCACAAGTGAATTATCAGGGTTAAAAGGAGGACCTTTATAAGCTACTAAATCTGAGATTAAATATCGAACTAATTCTGAAATTCGAGGGTAAGTCAATTACATAGATATTTGGATTAATTTTTTTGAGAATTTTATAAGGGTCAGCACTACGATCATTCAATTTCTTAACAGTTCATGATGGGAACACTCAAATCGAATGTGGATCATCACATAATCCCTCTTATTAAATTCAAAATGCCTTCGGTGCAGATCAGCATGGGACTTATAATGAACATAACTTTCCCGAAGTTTCTTGATGATTTCTTTATACAAATCATGAACATGAGGTGTAAATGCAGATGCAAACTCAGATATTCTACGATGTTGTGTCATAGAGATAAGATCATAGACCTCCTAGGTTTCTAACCATGCATAACCTCGTATGAACTCATGCCTTTTGATCTATTCACTGAACTATTATATGCGAACTCTGCAGTGGGTAAAATCAGATCCTAATTCCTCAAGTTTTCGCCAACCAAGCATCACAAAAGATTTTTTAAACTTCTGTTAACCACCTCAGTTTGACCGTTAGAGATGAAAAGTATTAGAAAATTTGACCTTAGTTCACATCTTGTGTCACAGGGTCTTCCAAAAATAGCTCATAAATTTCACGTCCCTATCTGACACAATGGTTTTGGGCAATCCATGCAACTTAACCACCCTATCAAAATAGATCTGAGCAATTTTGAAAACGTCAGATGTTTTGCTATATGACAAGAAATGGGTCATCTTTGAAAAACGGTCCACACCAACAAATATGGAATCATACTTCCTGATAGCTTTAGGATGTCCAAGCATGAAATCCATACTCACGTCCGACCAGGGACAATCTGACACAAGTAGAGTTATGTACAGGCCATTGTTCTGTTTTCTCTGCTCAGCCAATTGGCAAGTGCGACATCGTCCTATTAGCCTTGCAACATCTTTCTTAAGGCTTAGCCAGTAAAATAAATTCTCTACCGCCTTTATGGTCTTTTCTCGGCCGAAATGACCAACAAAACCTACAGCATGCAACTCTCAAACAAAATAATCTCTCAAGGAGTGCGGAGAACGCATAACTTACGAAATCAAAATAAATAGCCATTCTAAAGTAGGAAGTCATCTATCTCAAGAGTCACCCCTTATTTTAACACATAAACAATCTCTCTAAAGTCGGGACACGACTCATACTCTTTTTTTATTCTCTCAAAACCCACTACCTCAGAGCTCATTTGTTTAAGAAAACAAACTCGCTGAGCGCATCAGCTCCTAGTTCTCAACTCCACACATATGCTTAAGGGTGTAAGTTTAATCTTACAAAAATTCAATCCTTCAACCATGTCTAGTACTGAGCTTCTTCTAAGAGTTAAGATATCGAAGGCCTCGTGGTCTAAGTAAAGGACATTCTTGTGACAAAAGCTAATGTCACTAATGGCGCAAGGCTTGCACAATCACATAGAATTCAGTTATGGGTAGAATAATTCAGCCTAGCACCCCTGTTTTAAATATCGGCCGAGTCGGCCGAGATATCATCCGATATCTCCTTTTTTGTCTGTTACCGATACGATATGTGAAAATCGTTCGCCATATCGTTTGCAGCAAAAATGGACGATATTTGAAATATAGACCGATAAGTCACCCGATATCGGCCGATAAGTCGCCCGATATACACCCAACATGGAATAGCTTATTTATTGCACAACTGCGTGCAAATGTACATTATTTTTTACTGTCTTTACATGCATATTACATCATTTTTATTAGGTAGATGATATCTATGACACTAAACCAACTTTTACTTGTCAATATTTCATTATATATAGTGTCTGATATAAACGCTCGATATGCGCGCATATCCCCGATATCCGATATGATAAAAAACCCCTATCCGATACGATCCCGATATCCGATATTTAGAACCTTGCCTAGCACCGCTAAGCTTTTCACTGAAAAAGACGATGGGGTGCTTTTCTGACTTAAATACCCTACCTCTGCCAATGCCTGAGGCGTCACACATGACACCGAACACCTTAAAGAAATCAAAAAGTCTCATGACAAGTGTTTCAATCATCCTTTGTTTAATTTCTTTGAATGTCTTGGCAGCGCTACAGACCATTGAAATTCCTTTTTCTTCAAGCAATCCGTAATTGGAGCCATGATAGTGTTGAACCCCTTTATGAATTGTCAGTAGAAGGTTGCGAGCCATGAAAACTTCTGACATCTCGAATACCGACATCTACAATAGCCTGAATTTTCTGAGAATCTGCAAAAAAAACCTTGAGAAGATACAACAAATTCCAAGAATATACTCGATCAGTCATGAACACACTTCATTAGGTTTGCGTATAATTTTTCTTTTCTCAAGATGCAGCAAATTTGACTAAGATGATCCACATGGTGCTCCACATCTTACTGTAAATCAAGATGTCATCAAAGTATAAGACCAAAAACTTACCCATAAAGGGTCGTAATACCTGAGTCATCACATGCATGAAAGTGCTGGGAGCATTTGTCAAGTCAAAAGGCATGACCATCCACTCACATAGACCTTCTTTAGTCTTAAAAGCGATCTTTCACTCATCTCCTAGACGTATCCGATTTGATGGTAACCACTCTTTAAATGATCTTCGAGAAAATATGGCTTCAGACATCATGTCCAACATGTCATCCAATCTGGGGATTTGAAATCGATATTTAACGTTGATCATGTTGATGGCGCGACTATCAACACACATCCTCCAAGAACCGTCTTTCTTAGGGGTCAATAATGCTGGCATAATGCACTCACTTAAACTTTCTTTAATTAACCCTACTCGACAGTTCATCAACTTGCCTCTTGAATTTGACATACTCAGTCGGGTTCATTCTGTAGTGAGGCAAGTTTGGGAGAGTAGACCTCGGACAAGGTCTATAGCGCGTTGGATGTCATGCATCGGAGATAGGCTATCCAGGAGTTTCTCTGGAGACATAAGCAAATTTCTTTAATATCAGGACAGATGTAGGAGGCATTTGCTCTTGGGAGTAATTAGTAACTTTCTTAACAAGGACAACAATCGCATACCCTTTAGTAATTTTCTTGTCAATAATCTTCGGGCTGATCAGGGTTAAGGCCTTCTTGCTGCTTGAATCAGTCTGCCTAGTTTTAGGCGAAAGGGCAGGTCGCAGTGGAGTTAACTTGACCTTCTTTCCATTCTGGACAAACAAACAGCAGTTCGAACATCTATAGATAGTAATGTCCAGGTCATATAGCCAAGTTGACCCAAAATGATATGGCACACATCCATGGTGACATCACACCAAATCTCATCCGAATACATGGCAAATTGGATCGAAACAAGACACTTTTCTTTCATATCAACGAACGCAAAGTTCACCCAAGTCACCTTATGGGGTTAAGGATGGGGAACAATCTTTAGTCCAAGTTTAGTTACCATGTCTGAGGCGACGACGTTGACACAACTCCTACTATCAACTATAATTTGACAATTCTTGCCACCGATTTTAGTAAGAGTTTGAAAAATTGAAGATCTATGTCAGCCGCCATCTTCCTTAGGTTGAGTTAAAGCGCGCCTCACTACACTCTAACGGTGGGTAACCCTGTCAACATCATCAATCAAAAGTGGGTGCATTCTCAAAAGACATCCCAAAGTGACAGCCTAATCAACATCAAAATCTTCTCAAGTATCTCCTACAGGATCATGGACGATTACTTCTAAATCATCTTGATCACTGTTCGATTAGGTTTCAATAATCAAAGTCCTTACCTTACTCGAACACTGTGCTGAGACATGACCAAACCCTTGGCACTTGAAACATCGAGTCTGCTGAATGAATCTAAATGACTCACTTGTGATCCCTTGCCTTTATCTTCACGCATTGGAGTGGAGCTAATTGACACAAAACGGACTGAGAATGAGACGGATTGGGTTGAAACTTAATAGCAATAGTCTTATTGACATTATCCCTATGGTCTGTCCGTCTAGGGAACAAAGAAACTTGGTGTTGATCTAAATCCTGAAAAATTTGAATAGTTTGCTATAGGGTAGAAAGTAGAAACATCTCTAACAATTAGCTCATGTCTAAGATCATCCTTAGCTCATGAACAAAATCTAGACAAGACTATGACATCAGACTCATTCTCACTACATCTCACCAGAAATTGATCAAACTTCGTGATGTACTCCGATACTGTTGATTACCTTGATCAAATGCTTGCATTGGTCAATTAGATGTTTGTATGATACAGGCAGGTATTTCTCTTGGAGTTTTATCTTCATCTCATCCCAAGTTTGAATAGCCTCTTGATTTTTGAGTTTCATTAGCTTCTTGACATTTGTCTAGTATTGCCTACCTCGTCCGACCAATTTCATCTTGATAGATCGGATTTTTTTTCTCGTCGGATATTTCATACCAATCAAAGTAATGATCTATGTCTAAAATCCAATCGAGAAAAACTTGAGAATCAACTGGCCATCAAAAGTAGGTACCTCTAATTTAATGTTCTTTAAGTTCATTCCATAATGATCAGTTTGAACATTATTCCTAGATGTGTGATTTTCAAATCGAGGTTTATTATCACTAGTATTCTCGCCACTCATGTTTCCTTTTACTTTTCAATTCTTGTTCGACATTGCTCAACCGAGCGGATAAGTTTTCTAGGATCTTTGTGATGTTGGCAAGGTTGGGATCCATTTCAAAAGTAGGCTCTCGAAGGTGGTACTGTATTCCACTACGGGTGGACATGCAAAGGGGGCTTCCAAAATGCAAAATCTAGAACAAAGACGCAAATCAACTAAGTTGAGGCCTAATGCAACTAAAGAAGAATGAAAACTAATTCTATCACCTAACAATAATCAAATGTGAAATGCACATGAATTATGAAGTCAGCAAGCAGTTCAGGTCACTAACACCTAGTAGATTATCCCACAACTTATTGAACGTTTAGGCAGCAAAGATTTAATTAAAGGCGATCAGGTAATAGAAATAATCTCGTAATATTGGTTGTTCTAAAATATTTCAAGAAAACACAATCGCGTGCCTAGATTCAAGAAGAGTTCTAATCTAATATCCAGATATAGCAAATAAAGTCAGCAGAATCACTCGCCTACACTTTTAGTTGACAACAAACAATACTGCTAGCACAAAAAATAGACCAATCTGGACGCAAACAAATTTTTTGCACTAGCTGCACTACTGAAAAAAGTAGAACTGATAAAGCTTAGGAATACCTCAAAGAAAGTACATGTTCCGAAAAGAAGAATCACCCACAACACTGTTGGATAGTGGTGCCAGAGACTGAAAATCGGTTGCTTCGAAAACAGTGCGAATCGGGCCCAAAACAGGCTCGAAACGGGCTGAAACCACACAGCTCTGCTCCTGTTTCAACTGAGTTGAATCAGTTGAGTTGACTTGACTGAGTTGGCTCCGTCAACAGGATCTGGCTTAGGCTCAGTGGTCTGGATCAAGCCTAGTCTGGTTCAGCTTAGAAACAAGCCTAGCTTTAGTTCAGTTTTGGGCTCGGTCTGATTCAACCCCGAATCAGACTGGTTGGAGTAGTTGGGTTCGGGTCGGGTTGGATGGATCCAACCGATTTGACCCACAATTTTAAGTCGCGGGTTAAAAATGATGTGAGTCCAAGAAAATATCCACAATCCGCTAACACTTTCTTCCCTGATTGAAGGCTAAGGCTTGAGACCCTGCTTCAGTCGGCAGCAGTGAAGGCACATCGAGGATTTTCGGCGGCAACTGTGGAGGTTGCGTCGTCGGCAGTCTAGATCTTAATGAAGAAGAAAGCGAAGGAGATGTTGGTTAAAGATTCTTTGGCTGCGAGGTCGCAGGAGATTTGTTAAAGTATTGTCGAGGTCGGCGAGGGTGGTCGAGCCCCGGTCTAGTGCAGCGATGAAGTCCTTCGACGAAGTCGAGAGGCTGGCGAGGGAGCTTCGACGACGATGACGAGACGGTGCGTGGTGTGGCGAGGTCGCAGCGAAGATGGTGGCGGGTTTTATGTTGTTAGCTTGGTTTGAGGCGGCGAGGAGGTGCGACGAGGGGCGACGAGGGGTCGACGAGGCTCTGGCGACTGTTGAAGAGGCGGTGGTAACGATGATGGTGGCACGAGGAGAAGGATGTAGGGTTAGGGTTTTCTTTTGCAGACGGGGATGATGAACATGAGTTTTTTTCCTTTTCTTTTCTTTTCTTTTTGTTCTTTTTTTATTTTTTAATTTTTTTTAACTAAAGAAGACAGAAGAAGATTGGGGAAATTTGTAGAGCTAGGGTTTTGAAATTTTGTGAATTTTTTTGGAAGGAAGCAGGAATTTCGGCTCTGATACCACATGTGAGATCAAAACTAAAAATGTGAATTCAAGATATGATCACATATCGCAGACCGGACCTTAGCTTCATCACCAGTTGACTCAATCAAAAGTATATCAAATCAACACCAATAGTAAAGTTTTTAATCAATCATTCATTGCCTTATTCACTGAATTGAATCTCTTTAAATAGACTCTTATAAAGACAAGTTTCTCGTCATACCCGATGTGATACTAAACTAAAAAAACTCAAAACAAATACCAGTCTAAAATAAGATATAACCAATTAGACCCAATCAAGACTCCGCAAACTGACTCAAATGGAGTCTGATTGAACTCAAACAAAAAATGATAACTACGACACATGGACTAAACAATTGTCCGAAAATATAAAGTAAATCACAGCTAACATGACTCAAAACCATAGTCAAATAGAGGCCATTGTGACACGACAACAGGCTGATAGTGTTTAAAAGAGTCGATATGATGTCCCCATCAAATGATCCTTTGCCTTTTTTATAATTTTTTCCTCAATTTGAGAGAAAATTGGAAAGGAGAATATCTTTGTTATTTTCATTCAATTTCTACTCTTCCCTCTTTTACCTCGGGTAATAACTGTCTTCATGATTTCCATTTTGTTTCCCTCAGATTCTTCTGAACCAATCTCGCCTACAATTTCTCCGCTCTTGTTTTTCGCTAAATTCTAGCATTTAATATAAGCATCAGTTTAATTTTGGCTTATATGTATAATGCAATTTACTAAAGGTATGACATTCTCTTCCTTATTATAAGAGCCTCAAGGTTGCACCCGATGACATTCTTGAATAAAAAGAATCCAAATACAATAATCTAATTCAAGCGGGGGTTCATATGAAAATGAAATTGATCAGGGTCTATTATTCAATTTATATTTCTCTACACATGTGATATTTAACATAGATTTGATACTCCAACAACAATGCAAAGTGCAAACGATACCCAATTAGGAATCCATCAAAGCACTATATCCAACCCATAACACTTCCATCATAATACAGCAGCCTATATAATTTTAAATTCACTGCTACTCTATCCTCCATATCAACTGTAACTGGGGGGAAAAGCACAACAATTGGGGCAGCAAAACAGTAGAGAGGGGACGCAACAACAGCAGATGGGAAGTGGGAACCAAAGTTGACAAAATGCCCAGGCAATGAATCTTCGATATCATAGTGGAAAGCCTAGGCGTTCAGGCAGCAACCGGGTGTTTGAACCATAAATTATACTTATATACAAATTATTCAATGACCATGTAAGCGTGATCACAAAGAAATAAGAGAAGAAAAAATATGAAGAAAAAATGAGGAAGAGGACACGGAATTTTTCTTCACCACTACATAACACCTTGAACTCCCAATACAACCTAGATATTATATGGGTTACATGGGTCAGGTAACCTGCTTATAGGGAGACAACAGTCAGACTTTTCTATTCAATCATCAAATAGTCAGGTTCACTTGGGTCACTTGGATTGTCTAGTATGCTGATAACAGCCAAATCATACCTGATGCAACCAAAGCTATTGCCACCCCTAATCAGTGTCATGCAGATCTTACCAAATCATCAAGTCTTACATGTATAGGTACTATGATAATATTTCTGTAAGCCAAGAACTGTATAAATTGACAATGGGAATGCGAATATGAGCAATCATCTTTTAAAAGCAAGCAACTTATAAGCCTAAAATCATACTTCCACCTAATTGAGTACTTTATAGTAATAGAACGGTGGTAATCCACACACAGAAAAATTGTTTTTCTAATTTCCTCTTTCAAACTACACATCTTCAGCTCAGCTGAACAATCAACATTTCCTGAGAAGTGGAAGGCTAATCATGCTTATGGATGCCAAGGTTCAAACAAAATCTATAGTTATAGCCACCTCAATTTCAAATAATTATAGTTGGAAATGGGAGGTTAAGTACATTTATGCACGCCAAGGTTCAAAACAAAAGTTGCAGCTAGTGAGCCAAGTGCCAGTGTACCACAATGGTAAAACCTCTTCTCACGAACGTGCAAGATGTCTAAGGTTCAAATCCCTTTCATACCCTTATTTTTTCAACAAGGAAAGTTAAAATAATAAGTTTAAGATCGTGGAAAACCTTAAACTCAAAAAGGAAAGTTTTTGTAAAAGCTAACTCAAATTCCTTAAATCACATAATTAATTCTGAATAATTGTAATACCAAATCTAAGATTCTAAATACCAAACTCGATGAAGCACACTGACAAAGACTATGATTATAGCACATTTAACCCTAACATGAATATTAAAATAACCAGATGTTTGACATTGCTTATAAAATGAGTCACAGGGTTCAGTTACCCTTCTCTTTTGACATTGCTCAAATGTTCCAACTATTTCGGTCCTCTCTCTCATCTAACTCTTTTCCAAACTCTCACAAGGAACTATTCAAAATCAATCCAAAACCCAGATGACAAATTTTTTGTAATAACCACTAATCTACTCAAAATTTGCTAAACACTAAACTCACCCAATTAGAGATTCAAAAGTAACCAGGACAAATAAATTAGGCAGTACTATAATTGCAATCAATCACTGAAAATTGAGAACAGAAACAAAACAAAGATGAACCCTAAAATTGAG
This sequence comes from Agave tequilana, assembly GCA_038442645.1. Taxonomy (NCBI): domain Eukaryota; kingdom Viridiplantae; phylum Streptophyta; class Magnoliopsida; order Asparagales; family Asparagaceae; genus Agave; species Agave tequilana. The sequence continues at coordinate 53,674 of JAVJIF010004900.1, forward strand.
AGAGGGAGAGAGTCGGCGAGAAGGAATCGTACCTCCCTGTTGCGGCCGGACTTTTGCTTCTTACTTTTTATCCGGATATACTTCCCATGTCACAGCGAATCGGGTCTCTTATAGACCCGACCCGAAACCAAAACCATTTGTGCGAAAAGAAGAAACCGGGGTCATTTAAATCTAAAGAAGTGATAAATAGTCATATAATAGTCAATAGACCTTTACAAATTATCCTAAATATTCTTATATCATACACGTCCAATATAAGTGTAAAAAACTCAATTATGTTGTAAAACTCTGAAAATATAATATCAAACAGAGAATTCTAGAGACAGAGTAGAAGTAGAAATTCTTATTGATTTCTGAAGTGTGTACATTGAAATAAATCAAGAAGGACCTATTTATAGAAAAACTTTGGGGTACTATGCAGTCACTATGCACACTTGCGTCATCGCTTGCCTCAGCGCATAGTGCACGCTTGCGTCATCGCTTGCATCAGCGCATAGTAAACTCATTAATGGTGCATAGTAAAGGTAGGCAGCCACGTTTCATAACACTCCCTCTTAGCTGTCAACCTTACATGATGTCTCATTAAAAACCTTGCTGGAAAAACCTAGTGGGATAAAACCATAGCGAGGGGAAAAGAGTACATCATCTCTGTATACGTATTTTATACTGCCTCGTTAAAAACCTTATCAGGAAAACCCTGTGGGACAAAACCATAGTAAGGGAAAAAGAGTGCAGCCACATAGCTCCCCCTCAAATTGACATAAGTAGTTCTTCTTCATAGGTCTCGCATATGACGCATCCCAATATCATGAATAAGCTTTCTGAGAGTTGTAGGGGGAAGTGCCTTTGTAAAGAGATCTACCACATTATCACTTGATCGGATATACTGAATATTAATTTTCTTATCCTTTTCAAGCTCTTTACTGAATGAGAAGAACTTCGGGGGTATATGCTTGGTACGGTCGCTCTTGATGAATCCTTCCTTCATTTGAGCGACGCATGCAGCATTGTCTTCAAACAATACTGTTGGATCTCTGTTGACTGGTAATCCACAAGTTTCTTGGATGTGTTGAGTTACAGACCTTAGCTATACACATTCTCGACTTGCTTCATGGAGTGCTATGACTTTAGCATGATTAGAAGAAGTGGTAATAAGTGTCTGCTTTTGTGAACGCCAAGAGATCGATGCACCTCCACATGTGAACACATATTCCTATTTGAGACCTGACTTTATGTGGATCTGACAAGTAACCTGCATCTGCATAACCAGTTATTTCTTATTTTGATCCTCTGGAATAAAACAAACCAAAATTAGTTGTTCCTCGAAGATAACGAAATACATGTTTAATACCATTCCAATGTCTCCGTGTAGGAGATGAGCTAAATCTTGCTAATAAGTTAGTAGCAAATGCTATATCTGGTCGGGTACAATTAGCCAGATACATAAGAGCTCCAATTGCACTTAGGTATGGTACTTCAGAACCAAGAACCTCTCATTATTTTCACGAGGGCGAAATGGATCATTTTTCACATTCAATGATCTAATAAACATTGGAGTGCTTAAAGGATTTGCTTTATCCATGTTAAAACGTTTCAAGACCTTTTCAGTATAATTTGATTGATGCAAAAGTATCCCACTTTGCAAGTGCTCAATCTGTAAACCAATACAATATTTGGTTATCCCAAGGTCTTTCATTTTAAATTCATTCTTTAAATATATCATTGCTTCTAGGACTTCTTTATGAGTCCCAATGATATTTAAATCATCAACATATACAGCGATGATAATGAATCCGGATATTGTTTTCTTTATAAAAACACATGGCCATATAGGATTATTCACATATCCTTCTTTTAATAAATACTCACTTAAGCGATTATACCACATGCGCCCTGATTGTTTTAACCCATATAACGATCTTTACAATTTGATCGAATATAATTCTTTGGGTTTTAAACTTAATGCTTCAGGCATCTTAAATCTTTCAGGGATTTTCATATAAATATCGCTATCAAGCGACCCATATAAATAAGCTGTAACAACATCCATAAGACGCATTTCTAAATTTTTAGAAATTGCTAAGCTGATTTAAATATCTAAACGTAATTGCATCAATTACTGGAGAATACGTTTCTTCATAATCAATTCCAAGTCTTTGCGAAAAATCTTGAGCAACAAGTCGAGCTTTATACCTCACAATCTCATTTTTCTCGTTACATTTTCGCATAAAAACCCATTTGTATCCTACTAGTCTCACGGCTTCAGGCATGAGGATAATAGGTCCAAATACTTTACGCTTATTAAGCGAATTCAATTCAGCCTGTATAGCGTCTTTCCATTTTGACCAATCATGTCTATTTTGACATTCAGTGACGGATTTTGGTTCAGGATCCTCACTTCCGTTAACAATATCACATGCTACGGAATAGGAAAATATTTCATCTATATTTTTCATCTCATTGCGATTCCATAATCCTCCTGTATTGACATAATCAATAGAGATCTCATGGTTTTCTATATCTTCAGGATTTTTCATCTCTTGATTTGTCTTATTTTGTGTTTCTTCTGGAACACATTCTTGTACATTGGGCTATTTTTGTGTTTCTTCTGAACACATTCTTGCACATTGGGGTCATCATGCTTATCAGCTCCTTTTTTTTTTCGAGGATTTTTATCTTTGGAACCGATTGGTTTACCACGCTTCAAGCGTGTCTTAGACTCATTAGTGACTTTATTCTCGGATTGTCCTTTTGAGATTTCAATCCGAGTAGGAGCATTTACAGCTGATATATATGATTTAGTCACTCTTTTCGTATCAGTGAACGCATATGGCAATTGATTGGCTATTTCTTGTAAATGCATAATCTTTTGCACTTCTGTCTCACATTGTTTTGTGTGAGGATCAAGATGTAATAAGGATGGTTCACTCCATATAATCTCCTTCTCCAGCTGTTTCTTTTCTCCCCCTAATGCTGGGAAAATTGCCTCTTTGAAGTAGCAATTGGCAAACCGAGCCGTAAAAACATCACCAGTTTTAGGCTCAAGATCTCTTATAATAGAAGGAGATTCATAACCGACATATATTCCCAATCTTCTTTGAGGACCCATCTTTGTACGTTGTGTGGAGCAATCGGTATATATACCGCACAACCAAATGTAACGCCCCGATCCCGCAGGTAGGGGACGTTATGGCGACGTACATACGCGAGGTGGAAACACGCTCACGCATACGTTAAGCCTCAGTACAGTACATTACCTCCATATAGTCATCGAATCTCAATCCGGTTTGCAAACTAAAAATCCCGGAAGCTGTCGCTGGTACTGGGCGACACCGGTTTGGCCGGATTTCCGATAAATTCAGAAAAATCCCCAAAAATATCCGAACGTAGATAACATGATTCTAAGACACACGGTGAAAGCCAATTCTCAAAATTCTACACCGTTTGTGGAATAAAAATCGGAAGGCAGGTTATCGGTATCGGTCGACACCGACTACGGAGATTTTCCAAAATAATCCAGAAAAATTCCAGAAAATCCTGAAAAATCTAAAATATTAGAAAATGATTTTTGAAACTGAAATCAACTCAATCGGACTACCACGGAGATCAAATCAATTTTATACATCGTATCGCATACCGACACTGTGATACGTACACCGGGAAGCAGGGGTTACACAAAAATTCTAAGATGGAAAATATTTGGTTCTTGACCAAATGCTAATTGTAGAGGGGAGTATTCATGATATGCACTTGGTCTGATGCGAATTAATGATGCAGCATGTAAAACTACATAACCCCATACAGAAATAGGAAGTTTTGTTCTCATTATTAATGGTCTAGCAATAAGCTGGAGGCGCTTAATTAGTGACTCAGCCAAACCATTTTGTTTATGTACATGGGCAATAGGATGTTCAACAACTATTCCAATTGATATATAATAATCATTAAAAGCTTGAGACGTAAACTCACCAGCATTGTCAAGTCTAACTTTCTTGATTGTATAATCAGGAAATTGTGCTCGTAATCTAATTATCTGAGCAAGAAATCTCGCAAATGCACATTACGATTTGACAATAAATAAACATGTGACCATCTACTAGAGGCATCTATCAATACCATAAAATATCAAAATGGTCCACACAGTGGGTGTATAGGCCCACAGATATCACCTTGGATACGTTCAAGAAATGTAGGTGATTCTGTTTTTATTTTAGCTGGTGATGGTCTCATGATTAATTTTCCTAGAGAACAAGCCTCACATGGAATTTTACTAACTTGAAGGATCTTCTGGCCCTTTAATGTATGTCCATATGAATTCTCAATAATTTTTCGCATCATCATTGAATCAGGATGACCTAAACGATCATGCCACAGAGTTAATGTCTCTGTATCTCCTTTAACTACCATATGTAACTCTATCACATTTATATATTTATAATGCAATCCTGAGGAAAGCTTTGGTAGTTTTTCTAATATGCATTTCTTTCCTGATACATAAGAAGTAAGATACATATACTTCATATTTTCTTCAGTTGCAGACTGAGTATCATATCCATGAAGATATATATCATTAAAACTCAACAAATTTCTTTTAGATTTTGGTGAAAACAAAGCATCTTTTATAAAAAACTTTGTTCCATTTGGCAATATAAAGCTGGCTTTACCAGTCCCTTCAATCAAGTCTATAGGACCTGATATGCATTGATGATTGCCTTTGTTGGTTTTAAATCAGAGAAGTACCTTTTATGTTTGAGAATAGTATGTGTTGTACCGCTATTCGGTATGCAAATCTCTCCAGTTTTGGTCTTGACTTCATCATTAGAATAATCCATATCAAGCTTCATGCAAAATAAAAAATTTGGTGAGAATAAAATTTGAAACATATTATTATAAGCGAAATATTTCATTCAAAGATAAATTTGAAAATTACAAATAACAAAATATGATAATACAATCATATGTCTAATTATCACCAGTGTCATGATGGGTTGGATGATCAACAAAATCATCAGTAAAATCTGAAGCATCAAGATGAGTTGAATCATCCATAGGATCATCATGTTCAGTGAAATTCACTTCCTTCTCTTTTCCTTTCAAGGATGCCTTGTAAAGCTTACAAAGGTGCTCCAGTGTTCGGCACACTCGAGACCAGTGTCCTTTGGAGCCACATTTATAACAGGAATCTTCAGGATTCCGAAGAGAACTTTCACGAACATCTTTTCCTTTTTCATGTCTTTCTATATGATGCTTCTTGTGAATCGCGTTATTCTGTGAAGGGTTGTAAAAACCACTTCGACCGTGTTCACGGTCACGTCTACGGCCACGACTATAATTATATCCTCGTCCATAATTTTTAAAAAATGCAGCATTTGCTTCTGGAAATGCTGCTGAATCAGTAGGACGAGACTGATGATTTTTGATCAAAAGTTCATTATTTTTTCTATGCCACAAGAAGAGATGAAATTAGTTAAGAATATTTCTTAAAATCACGCAACCTATATTGTTGTTGCAGTGTTATATTAGATGCATGAAATGTGGAGTAAGTCTTCTCTAACATTTATTTATTTGTGATATCTACCCCACAGAATTTCAATTGAGATACTATTCTGAACATTGCAGAGTTATAATCGCTAACTTTCTTAAAATCTTGAAAGCGCAAAGCATTCCATTCATCACGGGTGGCAGGGAGTACAACTTTCTTTTGATGATCAAATCTTTCTTTGAGATTTTTCCATAAGACACATGGGTCTCTTACAGTGAGATATTCACATTTTAAACTTTCATCAAAATGTCTGCGGATAAAGATCGTCGTCTTTGCCTTATCTTGCGATGATGTAGAGTTTATTTCTTTAATAGTTTCAGTGAGACCCATTGACTCGAGATGCATCTCAATATCAATAACTCAAGACATATAATTCCTTCCCGTGATATCAAGTAGAATGAACTCAAGCTTTACAAAGTTTGACATGGTGATAACTATAACAAAATATAAAAATAATTAGAATCACAACATTTTATTTCTCAATAAAATAAAAAAACTTACATGTCAATCATAATAGCTACAAGTAAAAGAAGGAAGGTGAACATTAAAATAAAAAGATACGGGTAAAATTCACTTGGATCCATATCTCTAAGAAAAACGATAGAAGTATTGATGATGATGACGACAATAATAAACTTCAAAAATAGACTAAGCATCTTGCGAAAAACTCGAAAAAAAGCTTTTAGAGATGATGAAAATTTTTGAGAATGAAGAGAGATTGAGAAGTGAGTTATGTGGTTTAGAGTTCACCAATTTATAGGATGAAAACTGACCATTTATAGCCGTTAGAATTTATAGCCGTTGGGGGAGAGAGAAAATCAATTTTGATTTTATACAATTAAATATTGTAATTAAGAAAATGATAAAATAAATGCATTGTACTACATATATTTATGAGCTATAATATATGCACGCCACTCTATTTGGTGGGTGTTTTGCAGGCATAATTAATAAAGTAATAATTATTGAAATAAATATTGGCACACCACGCTACTCGGTAAACCTTTCAGTGGGTGTTTGTCCAGATATAATAGCAAAATAATAAATATACAATATTGGAAGCTTGGGGTTTAATCCACGCAAGCATCAAATTAAAGGTTAGTAAAGATATCATAATCACATCACTTTACTATAAATAGGTGACAGAGCCTCCTTTCATTATAGTAGTGGTGTTATATAAATATAGTTAGTATAATAATTCAGTTTTTCGTAATCGCATCACATTTCTATAAATAGGTGGCAGAGCCTCCTTTCATTATAGTAGTGGTGTTATACGAATATTATAAGTATAGTAACTTACCAATTTTACCTTGAGATTGTAGAGGTAGAGGTTGAGACTTGTGATAAGACTTTTCCTTGAGCAATGGAAGCAAAGGCTCGTGACAAGACATTTACCTTAAGCTAATGGAGGCAGAGGCTTGACGTGGTAGACTTTTTCCCTGAGTTGACGAAGGTAGAGGCTGGGGACAGACTAGAGTGATCGTGCTGATAACGTGTTGTAAAACTCTGAAAATATAACATCAAAATAGAGAATTCTAGAGATAGAGTAGAAGTAGAAATTCTTATTGATTTCTGAAGTGTGTACATTAAAATGAATCAGGAAGGACCTATTTATAGAAAAACTTTGGGGTACTATGCAGTCACTATGCACACTTGCGTCATCGCTTGCCTCAGCGCATAGTGCACGCTTGCGTCATCGCTTGCATCAGCGCATAGTAAACTCATTAATGGTGCATAGTAAAGGTAGGCAGCCACGTTTCATAACAAATTATACTCTACCATTTGAAATTACTTTTCCCTCTCTTTTCACCCACCTCAAACCCTAGTTCCTCCCTCTTCCTCGCTCCATCTCCCATCGGTCAGGCTAAAAAATTGATCTGCAATCCACTTGGCATATTTCTAGGGCAGGTGAAGTGCAACCCAAGTAACACCATGTTAAATTCCTATTCCCCCACTGAATTAGATTCATGCACATGTGTTCTCTATGATGTGTGGCACATGTCCATATTACAGAAACAATAGTTGCTGGATATCAATTGTCACAGGGACATGTGTTGTGCACTGTGTGTTGCAGATTCGGGAGGGGTAGCTGCATGATGTTGCAGTTTGTCTTTTGTTCCATCATCATGTAGCTGCAAAATGCATCATTGTACCAATTCTTATACCTGACAATGGAGTTGGTGTTGATTTCTTTCTTTGACTCCCTTTTAGAGGCTCTATCCAAAGCGCCAAAACAGGATGAGCTCGTATATTTAAGGTCACAATTTAATTTATTGGAACCAAATAAAGATCGACGTTGATTTCTATAAAATTTTTGGATGGTTAGTCTTCTAGAGTTTATGAATTGAGTAATAGAAAGAGTTGAGATTGAAAAAGAATTAAGATTATAGGGGTTGGGTGTACTTATTAATTATGGGTGTGCTAACTAATTATTGTGATAAAATTGTAATATTTTAAAAGTTAATTCTATATTTTGGACTTTTAATTTGAAGATAAAATTGTTAAGGAAACCTAAACTTATTGTTTTAGGCTACTTTATCACTTATTTGGGCTTAAATAACCGCACTCTCGGTGACTGCACCGTAACTTCTGCTGCTAAATTTCGTTTTGATCAGGGGAAGAGGTAGAGCGTAAGGTTTGACGATGAGCGGAGTAGTGGCAGCTGCGGCGGTGAGCATAGGGACGGTGCTCCCCTTCCCCTTTTATTGCCTCCTCTGGAATTACCCGCAGAGATGGGTGGATTTGTGTAGGAAAGGTGTGGGCCCCAGCCACTGGATGGCACAGATCTCTCACGTGCTCATGGACGTACAGTTCCTCTCTCTTCTCCATCATCGCCTTCTACTGGCCATCGTGGTATTTATTATAGATCTAAAGGTAACAAGCACATCCAACTATGTCTCGTAGACGAGGTTATGTACAACGTGATGGATGAAGAAATGGCTACAAGATTGTGGTAAGGTTAGGAACGTTGTATATGACGAAAACCTCTCCAACAAACTGTATCTCAAGAAACAACTATATGGGATATGCATGAACGAAGGGACAACGGCGTTGGAGCATTTAAACTTCTTTAATAAGGTCATCATCGAGCTTTTATTTGTTGATGTCAAGATCGACGAGGAGGACAAGATGTTGATACTTCTCAGTTCGCTTTCACAGTCATATGATCACATCGTCATCACCATACTCTACGATAAGGAAACTCTCATTTTGGAGGAAGTCACGTCAATTCTCTTATCTAATGAGATTAGGAAAAAGCCAAATTAAGAGGAGCAAACAGTATCAGGTTTGGTGGTGACGGGAAGAAAAGAAAGGTCCAGGCTCGTCAAACACGTGTCATTTTTGTCACAGGGAAGGTCATTGAAAGAATGACTGTAAGAATCGGCAAGAATGGTTAAAGAAGGGGAAAATTGTGGAGGCAGTAGCACACGGTGTTGACACTGAAGTATTAATGGCTTCTTGTGTTGAAAACAACACTTAAAGTAAAGGCTGGATATTTGATTCGGGTAGTACGTGTAACACCCTGATTTTTTAAAATCTTGATTAAGCATTCTAATATGTTATTAAAAGAGATTAATACAGGATTATCTAAGATGATGATTGAACTGATCTTGTGTAAAAATGCATTTTTAGAAATTTTATGAAAATATTTGAAGTGAGATAAGTCAGATGGTTGAATATATGTATGTGTAATGTTGTGTGTAAATTTTACAAATACAATACATTTGTGTGAGTACATGTGTGTGTACACGTACATATAAAAGTCTGCACTAAATTGTGTAATATGTAAATGCATGTATTAATTATGAGTATATTGTGTAAATATAAGAAAATGCAATCTAGTATAATAGAAATACGATTATATTATATTATTGGGAGCTTAGTGCAAGGGGATAGGTATGCATGAGATGGGTCTATGAAAGGTGGAGATTTAAGCATGGGTAGAGAGAGCCATGTGGCAACTTAAGGTGGGAATTATTTCCCTAATTCTTTCTCTTCATCTCCAGCAACTGAACTCTTTCACTCTCATTTACCACCAAATTCCCAAGCCTAAGATCATCATCAATTCTCTCTCTAACTCTCAATTTCTTTCCCTCTCCGATAATTTCTCTCCTCCTCTCTCCAATCATATCTCTTCTCCTCACTGGATCTGGGCGGCAGCCAGGCGGCGGCGAGTGGCTATGACAGGAGGAGCCATGGGTGAGGAATTCTCTTCCATTTTTAGATTTGGTTCATGTTTGATCTAAATTTTTAAGATTTAGGATAAATTTCATATCTTGTTTCATTTTCAGATTTAGATTCATCATGTTAGATATTGATTCATTCATGGTGTTTGCTCTTGGTTGTGTGAGGGAGATCCCTTCTCGATCTAGGTTTATCTCAATTTCCCAATTTCAAAAAATCCTTTAGAACATATTATAATTTAGCTCCAATAATCAACTTGTATTGCCTTTGAATTCTCGATAATCAAAAATCAGTTGTGTGGGAGTTTCTCTTGATCTATATTCTTTAATAATTCTTGCAAATGGTTGAAAATAGAGTAGTATGTCATTTGTTTTGTTATGAAATTTAGAAGGTGGTGGTGGATTAATAAGATAATAGATTAAGTCTATAACTAGGTTTATAAACGTTCAATGCCATAATTTGATTATGATTCATAATTGAGCGAAGAGATTAAAGAAGAAGTTGAGAATTTCATAGTTGGACACTATTAAAATGGGGGTGTGAATCTGTCCAATTTCTATAACCTGAAAATTTAGATTAAGTTCGTCAGTATATTTAAAATAAAATGTATCATATTATATACCCATGGAAAGATAATCAAGATTACTTTTAAAGACTCTTACCATGTCCTTTGGAGGTCTGTACTAAGAGTTATTATTGAAAAACGACGAACTGGTCGGACTGCCGTGATGCAAAACTTTTATATAACTGAAGAGTTCATGATTATTTAGAACTGTTAGTTTGTATTAAACCTATCATATAATATACCATTAGATAGGTAATGAAGTCTAGTTTTCAATAAAATTTTTCGTGTGTTATTTAAAGATATTAAACAAGAGTTATAATGATAACATCATGCATTGTTCAAAAAGAAAGGGGTAATATGGATGTTTATGTTAACTGAGGTTATTAGAAACTGGGATCATTACAATTGGTATCAGAGCATAAGATTTGAAATAAGGATAAATCTAGAATAGTTGTCATAGGAAGAGAATTGATTGCTAGAATCGATTGTTATGATTGATATGTATGTGTGTGTTTCATATGTATGTGAATATTGTTTGATATGGTTAGTTTAAGGGGGTAGGAATTCTTACATGCATGATTAACCTCAAAACACAAGATATTTGATTACTGTCTTATGGTCAAATTATGGTATCCACATGCCATGATTCAGATGTGCTCTGTGATTAGTCTCTAGACATGCACATTTCATACCACACCATCACATTTATTATATATAGAAATGTTGTTAATAATGATTTTCTTGTGTGTTCCTAGGTCTATGGTGTGGAATGAAGAAGAAGCCCAAAAATCCTATTTATTTGGTGATTTGTAGAGTAAAATATAGTCATTGACTTTGAAAACTTGATTTGCTAAAGTATAGTGCAGATATCCAGAAAGCAGCAAAGGGGACAAGCAGGGGGACACATCAGGAGATGGCGCCAAGTGGCGCCACGCACGCAGTGCTAGAAGTGTCGTGGAAACACGGTAAAAGCCACATTTTCGCTACAGTACTGGCGCAGCTGTGCCAGTACTTCAGCCCAGGGTTTGTCCCCCGGGGGCTCCTTTCCTCCTATGCCTATAAATACCTCTTTAGTTTTTCAGAGAGGGGGATATGCAGAGTTAGGATATTAATGTTAGTTTATTTTTAGGGGTTCTTTAGTTACTTGTATTTTCTTCTTCTTCTAACTTAGCTTAGCTATTAGAGTGAAAGAGAGAGAATGTGTACAAGTTGTATTTGAAGATGACAATCTTATACGAGTAATATTTCTCCTTCTTTTTTTCATTCCTTGGTGTTTTTACTGGTTTTTATTTTCTTGCACTAGTGTAGAATTTTGCTCATTTACTCCTCTCTTATTTTTTTACTCATGTCTAGCTAGCTCTTCCATTGCATGGGTAACTAACTACTAACCCACTTATCTCTAACAACTTGATTGATAACCCAAATATTGGCCCAAAAGGTTACACTCTCCATTTGTTTAGAATTTTGATGATAACAAAACAAATAAGAACTATTTGGTACTAATTAGTTTATTTAAGATAAGTTTCAGGTTAGTACCATTTTTGGAGGCCATTGCTTAGCTATTGTAAGAACTTCTAGGTTCATGAAGCAAAGAAGGCGTTTTGCACATCAAGGAAGGAACATAGAAGAGAAGGCTCTAGCAAGGCATTGCATGGCTCAAGACTTCAAGATTGCTCAAGATAATTTATTAGATTTGTTTTTAGTTTAAAGTTTTGTTAAAGAATAGTAAATAGGTTTGAAGCTCTATCACACACGTTTTTGCGCACATCTTGCTTCCAAACATGTTTCCTATAATATGTACAAAAATAGTTTGTATACAATCTTCAGCCTACAAACTTATTTTTATCCATTATATATATCCCTATTCAAAACTATTTTGTTAAAAATAGATTTCTCCTCATAATTCCGTTTTTGTTTTGGCTTTTGACCTGAGCCGGTCGACCGCCAGGGTCGACCGACCCAATGTCAGGTCAAGCCGGTCGGCCGGCCCAGTCGACCGGGGTTCTGGCAGCAGTGCGTGTCAGTGTGCACGTTTCACGGTCGACCCGGACGGTCGACCGAGACTTGCCTAACTGACAGACTCTGCTCTCTGTATTTTTTGGTCGACCGGGCGGTCGACTGTCAGCCTGCAACGGCTATTTTTTTTTGAACTAGCGGTCGACCGGGCCGATCGACCGAGGTAGCCGTTTGAACAGTAACGGCTATTTTCTGCGCTGGTTTATTTTTTGTCCTTTTCTCACTTAAGTGTGTTTAAATGACATGTTTTGGTCTTAATACTTTCTGATTAGCCTTAAATATGTTTTATCTCTAAACCCTAGTCCTCTCCTATAAATAGGGGTGTTTAGGGAGAGGTTGGTTACTAGAAAAATTATCAAAATTTTCACAAGTTTAAGGCATTCAAAAAGAATTGGTTTCTTGGTTTTTGTGCTGAAATTCTCTCTCATTTTCTGAAGTGTTTTCAAGAACTCTTTGATTTCTTTTTCTTTTCTCCTTGCACACAAGAGCTTCATTCCTACTCATTATTCTCTAAGGACCTTTGTAAGGGAAGAGAATTTTGCAAGAGAGAGTTTGTGGTCTTTTGACTACTCAGAGATTGCTTGTACTTGAGATTGTGGAGTTGGGTACTCCGGTGAATTTGTAATATCTTTGTGATAGTGGAAGTAGTTGGAATCCTTCTGGGGAAGGCGGGGAAGTAGAGCTGTGTGCTCGAACCTCGATAACAATTCTCGGTGTTTGCGTTTGGTTTATTTGCTCTTATTTCTTACTCTATTTACATTGCTCTTATTACTTGCTCTCTACATTCATTGCTATATTCACTTGCTTTGTGAGATTGTTGCATCATAAATTTTAAATTGTGCATTGATTAGCATTATCACCTATTCACCCCCCTCTAGGTGATTTTCAATTGGTATCAGAGCTTGGACTCTAGGTTTTGGCTTAACATCCATAGAGAGATCCTTAAAACTTGCTAATCAATATTTGCATTCATCCATTCATTCACTAGTAAACATGGCCGACAACATCAAAACCCCTCCCAAATTTGATGGACTTAATTTCCCTATTTGGAAGGTTAGGATGACTATCTTTTTGCAATCTTTAGGTAGCTTAGTAGCTAAATCCTTGACCAAACCCTATGTAGTACCCGATAGTGATGAGAGCACTTGGACCGATCTCACCTTTAGAGAATATGAGGCTAACTCCAAGGCCCAAAACTCCCTATTAACCGCCTTGAATGAGGATGACCTTACACGGGTAATTCATTGCCAATCCGCCTATGAGATTTGGCAACATTTATTGGTCACACACGAGGGGACTTCACAAGTTAACAGAGCTAAGATAGATCTCTTAAGGTCACAATATGGATCCTTTAAAATGATTGATAAAGAATCTACTAATTGTATGATTACTAGATTTACTAAAATCACCAATGCTCTTTCTTCTTTAGGTGATGACATCTCCAATGACCAAAAGGTGCGAAAAGTGATCCGGGCACTGTTGGCCCAAAGGCCTATCACCCTAGTTTTGATGATGATCAACTCATGAAGTTATGTTTACTAATGATCTTGTGTTTAATTAGTGACAGATTCATTATCAAGATCTTAGTAGGTGCATAGCTCAACAAAGGACAAAATATCAAGATTTGGAGCTAGCACAGTGTGATCCAAGGAGCTTTTGGATCAAGCTTGGACCAAGTCAAGAAGATGAGAAGCCTTCAAGTGAAGACTTCAAGAAGATGAAGACTTGTGTCTAGGTATAAGATTTAGTTTTTGTTTTAGTTAAAAATGTAAAGGATAGATAGTTGGTGGACTGCTCAAGTATACCATGCATACACACTCTTGATTTAGTTTGTTTTCATAAAAGATTTTAACCAAAAATCAAAATAGTATTTCAAGTGATTTTTGGTATTTCTCATATACTTATCTTTTAACCAAAACCAAGTTTAGAGCTTTATGACAAAAACATAGATATTTCATTATGATTGTGTAGTGGATCATATCCATACACACTATGCCTTAAAAGTATATCTTGTTTTTGTATTTGATGAAGATTTGGAAAAATATATTTTGAAAATATTGTTTTAGAAAAATACAGTTTTTATCATGAGCCAAATATTTTCAAGTTACAAAAATAGTCCAATCTTTTATAACATGCCTTGATTTTGTGCAAACATGTTTGTATATCAAAGTATATTGGTTAAACTATTTTTGTAGATTTTTATGTATTTTATGGGATTTTATATGAGCCAAAAAGACAAACTTTTTAATCCCAGAAAAATTGTTTCAGGCTTCAGCTAGTCGACTTATACTAGCTTATAAGTCGACTAACCCTGAAGTCGGTCGACCGGGTCGGTCGACCGACGTGCACGGACGTGCACGTTTGATCTGGCAGTGTGCCGGGCGACCGGGGCGGTCGACCGGAATTCAGAGATTGCTCTCTGTTTTTCTGGGTCGACCGGGTCGGTCGACCGGTAGCTCCAACGGTCGGATTTTTGACCGTTGGCGGTCGACCGGCAGTTCTAACAGATTCCAACGGCTAGTTTTCTGGCAGCCTATAAATTGGGGGTCTTGTCATTGTTTTGATACAAGATTTTGGAGTCTCTTAGAGCAGTTTTTACCAGATTTTTAAAAGGGTTTTCTCCACAAAATAGAGAGCTAATATTTCCTATCTAAAGGAAGTTTTATCAAGAGTGTTAAAAGAAAGTCTTTGAGTTTTCTTCCACCTTTCACATCCTTGTTTTTCTCACACCACACTTGAGCATCCATTGATTATTCATCCTATAGGTGTGTTGTAGTGAGAGTGCTTTAGGTGATCAAAGTGTTGTGATCACCAAAGATCTTTTCTTTGTTCTTTGAGGAGACGGGCAAGTGTGCTCGTCGTTGTTTTGAGTTCGGGTGCGGACTCGGTTGTTTGAGGTGCGGCTTCGGCGAGCCGGTGGGCTTGCGGTGTGTAAGGGACTAGAGAGTCCGAGGCTTGTAGGTGTTGCGGCACCGAGGAGAGATCCATTGGGATCTTGCATAGTGGAAATCCTTCGTGTGTCGAAGGCGGGGATGTAGAGCAAGTGTGCTCGAACCTCGAAACATACCCTTGTGTTTGCGATTGCTATTCTCTCTCTCTCTCTCTGTCTCTTGTTATATCTTGCATGTTATTTATTGTGTTCATCTTTATATGCATGATATATTCCTTGTGCTCATATTGATATACTTGCGTGGGATTGTTGCTAACACTTGTATTCAACCAAGAGAGCCAACGCGGCACCTCAACCCATTCAAGGGGAATCTAGAGGAGTTTGTCCAGAGCCCTTCACGGGGAATTCGGCAACACTCTTTGGTTATATGTGGTGTTTAGTATAAAAGATTTAATTAGGTCATAATTGTTCTTAGCTTCCGCATTATTTGCATCATTTGACATTAAGTGACCATTAGATTAGCCATCACCTATTCACCCCCCTCTAGGTGATTTACAATTGGTATCAGAGCTTGGTACTCTGATTTGGTCTAACAACCTAGAGTAAAAGATCCTTATTTTTAGGCTAATCACAATATTTGTACACACACCATGGACTTCATGTCACCACCCACCTTTGACATTCTTAACATCCAAATTTGGAAGGTTAAGATGTCATTATACCTCAAGGCCTTAGGCATTCATGTATATCTTGCCACTACTAATAATGCATATTCTTTAGATGGTAAGAATTTTGAGGCTAATGCAAAAGCCCTTCATGCTATCAAGTCTACCCTAGATGATGTTTATTTATCTAGAGTTGCTAATATTGATTCGGCTTTTGTAGTATGGAACACCCTCACCTCCCTTGGCGAAAAGGATCTATACTATGCGGGGAGCGATTCGGACGTTGGAAGCGACATCTCCAACGTATGCTATATGGTCCAAGGGGATAACCCCCTTGAGGTAAACTCCGAATCCGATGATGAGGACATGTCATATGATGAGCTCACTTCATTTTGTCAAACTATTCTTGAAAAATATGACATGCTTAAGAAAGAAAATAAAATTTTGAAAAAGAACATTGCTTGCATGCATATAGAACAAGATTCATTTAATTCTAGCATTGCATGTTTAGAAAAAGATAACAAAAATTTGAAAAAGATTTTGATTGCATGCTTAAAGAAAATGATTCTTTCAAATCTAAGATTGCATACTTAGAAAAAGAAAATAAAGATTTGAAAAATGAAAATGTTTCCTTATTTTCAAAATTGAATGATTTGTGTGAAGGAAACAATACTTTGAAAAATAAAGTTGATTTGGTGGAAAAACAAAAAGAAGTTGTTTTTCAAGAAAATATTACTTTGAAAAGAAAATTTGTTGAAAAAGAAAAGGATTTTGTTTCACAAAAGAAAAAGAAAAATGATTCTTTATCTCATCATGCTTTACATGCCACCACTAATGAGATAAAAGTTTTGAAAAATAAAATGGATGGTTTGAGTTCGACTTTGAACTCTTGTGCTTTCAATCATTCTAGGTTGAAGTCAATGTTTTCAAAGAAACAAACTCCACACATTCATGCACATCATAACCATGCATTTGCTTATGTGGCACAACATGATCACACTCCTACACATAAGTATACTAAGGTGTACGTATGTACACATTGTGGCCGCAAAGGCCATTTAGCAAAATATTGTTATGATAGATTAGATCATTTTAATTTTGCTAAGAATAAAAGATTTTGGGTTCCTTACAACAAAGCTAACCCCCGTGGACCCAAGAAAATATGGGTATCAAAACTCCCACCATTTGCTTTTGATGTAGGTGAGGGATCTCACAAGACGTGAGAGGATTGGTGCCTTGGTAGTGGATGCAATAGACTTGATGGACTTACTTTTGGATGCATCGCTATCAAGGAACTTTGGTGGAAAGACCACCATATTTGGAGCTTTGGAGTTGGTAACAATTTCTAAACTCCTACTTTTATGCACATGCTTTTAATTTCATATATCATATAGCATGTTCATATTTTTGTGTGCTTCATGTGGTAATAACATGCTTAGATGTAGTTTTTTATCAAAACTTGTATTATACATGTACAAATAGTGAGCTACATTTGTCTTATATATATTTGAACTTCATGCTCATTTGTATCCACTATATGCATATGCATAGACTAGTTTTGATGATTCTCTTTTATACATGTTTTACCTACTTTATGCTTTACTTCATGTATATGAATTTTTAATTCAAATCTAATAAATATACATGTATACCCGTGAGTCTCTTGCCTTAATGCAAACATCATTAATAGACTCTTTTAGATTTTGGATATGTATGTGTATTGTTAGGATTGGATTAATCATACATATACCATGAAGATTAGTGTTTTGGTTAAAAATGATTTTTTCGTGTTTTTTGTTAAAAATGTGACTTATGAGCCTCATTGACTATTTTCATAAAAATGCTATTTACATGATCGTTTAACACTCACACTTTTGTTAAAATCATTTTTGAGCTTTATAGACCATGAGTGCTTAAATTTTTGTGTGTCTAGTTATGTTTATGAAAAACATAAGATTTGATATATTCGAAGGATTTTTTAACTAGTTTTTCAAAAACAATTTATACTAGTTATTTATTCTTCAAATAATTTTTTGAGATTGACACATGATTCTATTTTTCTCAAAATTTGATGCTTCATGATTTGAATATTAGTTTATATGTTAGTTTTTGTCAACACTACGATTTATACCTGTACATGTCGTGGGCCACAAATAAATCTATTTATATTTGTGCTTGAACGCTTATTTGAACCCATGAAATGTGCTTGTATTACTTGGTTTTGATGATACATACATTTTTAAACTTATATTCCCACTTTTTGAATTTGATTTATGAACATGTGTTTTCATTTCATGTATATATGTATTTTGTCAAACTTTAAGATATACATGTATACCTCTTGAGTCATTTGCCTTTAATGCAAATCTATTTATATGGACTCAATTGTGTTTAAGAGATATGTATGTATACTTATTGTGTTGTCAAAACATACATATATCTTGAAATATATTTTTTAATAAAAAAATTGTGATGATTTTTATGCTTTCTTATTTAAAGAAATATTGAGCTTTATTGACATTTTCATGATACCATGTTCCACATAACACTAGTGCACTCACTTTTTTTTTTGAAAATTTTATGGACTTCATGGATATTAGAGTGTTTTTAGTGCCATGTGATTTACTTGTGTTTCATGAAAAATATTTTTGCTTTATTCCTTACTTGAAGGATTCCTTACTAGTTTTAAAACATTTTTCTAGTGCAAATTCTTCATTTGGTAGAGTTTTTCAAAATAAGCTTATTTTTAAATCTATTTTTGAAAACCCCTACCATCTATGGGAGGATGATGGGCGATTATGCCTTGTATGCTTCATTGAAAATCTTTTACCTTGTGCATATGAAGGGTGGTAGGTTATGAGATATACACTTGATTTTATTGTTATGTCAATTGGTATCATTGAATCGTTTCAATTGGTATCAATATGAACTTATTTTGTATATACTCATACTTTGTTTCTTATATATATGTATGTTTCAATTTCACTTGGTATACTCATTTCTCATACATATATATGATTTCCATGTGCTTAACTCACAATTGGCTCACATTTTTAAAAGCACAAAGTTTATGATGAAAAATAAAAAAAAATTTCACTATTGGTATCAAAATGCTTCAACTTCATATTTGTTAAATGTCAATTGGTATCAATATGTTTTTACAATAATGATTATTTTCAATTTGGTATCTTAAAAATTTGTTTGTTCTTACAAAAGCTCTGATACCTTTAAAAATTTTGTTTAAGAAAAAAATTAAAAAAACAAAACATTTTGTTGATATGTTTGATTTGACCCCTTATTGATCTCTTTGTTTTTGACAAAAAGGGGGAGAAAAATTTATTTGATTTGATTTTACTTTGAACCCTTTGTTGATGATTGACAAAAAGGGGGAGAAGTATTTGAGTATATATGCATGTTTTCATTGCTTAAGGGGGAGTAGTATTTGTCTTCCTTGTTATTTATGCATATATGTTTTGTTTTGCAAATAGGAGAAAAAGATTTATTTTGTTTCATCACCATCATTTGCATACATATTTATGAGCTTCATTGTCATATATTATTATTTATGTCTATGCATGAGTTAAGGGGGAGCTTCCTTGAAGCTTTACTCTAATCCATGCATATATAACTCCATGAGTTTTGTCATCATCAAAAAGGGGGAGATTGTTGGCCCAAAGGCCTATCACCCTAGTTTTGATGATGATCAACTCATGAAGTTATGTTTACTAATGATCTTGTGTTTAATTAGTGAAAGATTCATTATCAAGATCTTAGTAGGTGCATAGCTCAAAAAAGGACAAAATATCAAGATTTGGAGCTAGCACGGTGTGATCCAAGGAGCTTTTGGATCAAGCTTGGACCAAGTCAAGAAGATGAGAAGCCTTCAAGTGAAGACTTCAAGAAGATGAAGACTTGTGTCTAGGTATAAGATTTAGTTTTTGTTTTAGTTAAAAATGTAAAGGATAGATAGTTGGTGGATTGCTCAAGTATACCATGCACACACACTCTTGATTTAGTTTGTTTTCATAAAAGATTTTAACCAAAAACCAAAATAGTATTTCAAGTGATTTTTGGTATTTCTCATATACTTATCTTTTAACCAAAACCAAGTTTAGAGCTTTATGACAAAAACATAGATATTTCATTATGATTGTGTAGTGGATCATATCCATACACACTATGCCTTAAAAGTATATCTTGTTTTTGTATTTGATGAAGATTTGGAAAAATATGTTTTGGAAAATATTGTTTTAGAAAAATACAGTTTTTATCATGAGCCAAATATTTCCAAGTTACAAAAATAGTCCAATCTTTTATAACATGCCTTGATTTTGTGCAAGCATGTTTGTATATCAAAGTATATTGGTTAAACTATTTTTGTAGATTTTTATGTATTTTATGGGATTTTATATGAGCCAAAAAGACAAACTTTTTAATCCCAGAAAAATTGTTTCAGGCTTCAGCTAGTCGACTTATACTAGCTTATAAGTCGACTAACCCTGAAGTCGGTCGATCGGGTCGGTCGATCGACGTGCACGGACGTGCACGTTTGATCTGGCAGTGTGCCGGGCGACCGGGGCGGTTGACCGGAATTCAGAGATTGCTCTCTGTTTTTCTGGGTCGACCGGGTCGGTCAACCGGTAGCTCCAACGGTCGGATTTTTGGTCGTTGGCGGTCGACCGGGCCGGTCGACCGGCAGTTCTGACAGATCCCAACGGCTAGTTTTCTGGCAGCCTATAAATTGGGGGTCTTGTCATTGTTTTGATACAAGATTTTAGAGTCTCTTAGAGCCAGTTTTTACCAGACTTTTAAAAGGGTTTTCTCTACAAAATAGAGAGCAAATATTTCCTATCTAAAGGGAAGTTTTATCAAGAGTGTTAAAAGAAAGTCTTTGAGTTTTCCTCCACCTTTCACATCCTTGTTTTTCTCACACCACACTTGAGCATCCATTGATTATTCATCCTATAGGTGTGTTGTAGTGAGAGTGCTTTAGGTGATCAAAGTGTTGTGATCACCAAAGATCTTTTCTTTGTTCTTTGAGGAGACGGGCAAGTGTGCTCGTCGTTGTTTTGAGTTCGGGTGCGGACTCGGTTGTTTGAGGTGCGGCCTTGGCGAGCCAGTGGGCTTGCAGTGTGTAAGGAACTAGAGAGTCCGAGGGCTTGTAGGTGTTGCGGCACCGAGGAGAGATCCATTGGGATCTTGCATAGTGGAAATCCTTCGTGTGTCGAAGGCGGGGATGTAGAGCAAGTGTGCTCGAACCTCGAAACATACCCTTGTGTTTGCGATTGCTATTCTCTCTCTCTCTCGTCTCTTGTTATATCTTGCATGTTATTTATTGTGTTCATCTTTATATGCATGATATATTCCTTGTGCTCATATTGATATACTTGCGTGGGATTGTTGCTAATACTTGTATTCAACCAAGAGAGCCAACGCGGCACCTCAACCCATTCAAGGGGAATCTAGAGGAGTTTGTCCAGAGCCCTTCACGGGGAATTCGGCAACACTCTTTGGTTATATGTGGTGTTTAGTGTAAAAGATTTAATTAGGTCATAATTGTTCTTAGCTTCCGCATTATTTGCATCATTTGGCATTAAGTGACCATTAGATTAGCCATCACCTATTCACCCCCCTCTAGGTGATTTACAGGCACTTCCTACATCATGGGAGATCAAGGCCACCACCTTGAAAGAATTGAACGACAAGGATGAGATGGACCTAATTAGTCTCATTGGGAACTTAAAGACCCATGAGATGGAAAAGAAAGCAAGAGAAGAGGCCGCTCCACTAAAGAAGAAATCCATAGCTTTCAAGTCTTCATCCACTCTTGAAGACGATGAAGAAGATGAAGAAGAAGATGAGGAGCTATCACTACTTGTTCGCAATGTGAAGAGAATGTACCTGAGGAACAAGCTCAACTTCCGAAGGAAATTTGAAGGCAAAGAGGAGAGAAGAATTATATGCTACAATTGTCGAAAACCCGGACATATCATGGCCGATTGCCCGGAGTTCAAGAAGAAGATGACTTCCTCCTTCAAGCCAAAGAAGCCGAAAGAAAAGAAAGCATACAAAGCTACTTGGGATTCTGTAACACCGCACTCCCAGAATACGTACTTAGTTGCGTATTCAGATTTTTTCGATCGTATTTTTTGATTTGCTTCATGTATTTGTTTTGTATTATGAATTAATTTTATGATCGTTTTGTCTTGGATTGGGATTCGTGGACTCGGAGTCAGCCCTAATCTGAACCGGGAACCCGATCCTAGTGAATTGCTTGATTTGGTCTTTTCGTTATTCTGATTTGATCAATTTCAGTTTTAAACATTGTTTTTCAATATTTTAGATTTTCTATGATTTTCTGGAATTTTCCTGAATTAAATTGAAAATCTTCAAAACCGGTGTCGACCAGTGCCGCTGACCGATTCCCGGATTTTTAATTTACAAACGGAGTAGAATTTTTAAAAACGGCTTTCACATCATTTTTTAAAATCATATTTTCTATCTAAATACTTTTTCTGAGATTTTTCAGAATTTATCAAAATCCGGCCAACCCGGTGTAGACCAGTATTGACGATTGACTTCAGGATTTTTATTTTGAAAATGACATTAAATTTCTAAAAATCGATTTCACCAAAAATCTTTTTTTAATATTTATTATTTTTGAGAATTTTTGAGAAGCTTTCCAAGCTACTTTATTTTTTGGACTTTTCTGGGGTTTTTGGTGTTTTCCCAGATACCGGAATATTATCCAGATATTTTTTCACTTTTATCTCTCCTCGCTAGACGCAAGTTTCACCTACTTAGATTCTGCATTTAATGCAGAGATCCTCTCCTTACTGCATTTAATGCATTTCAGATCAACTCCCATCAAGTCATTATGACTTTCTCTCTCCTCTGTTAAACGCAAAACTCGCGTTTATCCTCCTGAACGCGGATTTTTCTCCGCGTCCAGTTCATTTGGCCTGGACGCAGCCATTCCTTGGTGAGACGCAGGTCTCATTTATTTGGTGAGATGGCAATATTATATTATAATCTTTCCCTTTATATATAACCACCCCCACCTTTCCTTCTTCCTCTCTCTTTCACTTTTTTCTTTCTTCTTTCTTTTACAGCAAGTGACAGGCCACGAAAATGGCAGCCATGGGCTTGCCTTGGCCGGCCATTTCTCCACCATTTTTCCTCCATTTTCTCCACCAACACCACCACCTCATTCTCCTCCATCTCCTCCTTCATTTCAACAACAACCACCATAACACCATCTTTTCCACCTTCTTCTTCCTCATTTCTCCACCATGAACCCATTTCCACCACCACCTTCTCCACCATTTCCTCCACTATATACTCCACCTTGGCCACCAACGACCATGCCATCTTCCTCTCCTCGTCGTGCTCTTTCCGACGAGCTATTGCTTCGCTCTCCGAAATCTCTTTTGCAAAACTCCACTCTTCCATTCTGAGCTACACTTGCACCCCACAATATGCTTGGGCTTGAGCTTGGGCTACCGGATTCCGGACGTCCCCGGCCAACTCCGGCCGCCGCCGGTGACCACCGGCCATCGCCGGCCATCATCCCCCTTCCCTTCCTTCATTCTTTCCTTTCCTTTTTCCTTTCTTTCCTTTGTTATTCTTTCCTTCTTTCATTCTTTCCTTTCCTTCTTTCTTTTCTTCACTTCTTTCTTTCTTTCTTTTCATTATTTACATTTCCTGCGTCTCCTCTCCCTCATTCCCTGCGTCCCTCTCTATCCTTGCGTCTCTCTCAATTTTTCCAGTCTCTCCCTTCCTCTCTGTTAATTGCTAGACGCGGATCTCACCCCCGCTCTAGGCAATTCTTTAACGCGCCCTTCGCGTTTTTGTATCGACGCAACGCGGAGCCCATGCCCGCGTCTGTGTTCTTCTTGTGTTAACGCGACGCGGAACCCACGTCCGCGTCCGCGTTCTCCTCGTGTCCTGACTTGAACGCGGATCTCGAATCCTGCGGTTGTGGGCATTTATGCAACGCGAACCCCGCGTCTGCGACCCCTGCGTCTCACTCTCAAGCCCGCGTCCCCCAGTACATACTCACTCTTCCTGTACTCACTCGTCTATCCATGTACTTCTCTCTCTGGTTCTCTCCTTCTCTCTCCTCTCTCTCATTCCCTTTCTCTCTCCTGATTTTCTCCTCTCTATCTATCACTCTCTTTAACGCGTTTCAGCGTTGGTTACCTGAATTCCGGAGATCAGGGATTTCACCATGTTTTCTAAGGATTTAGGCGAGTGTTCTCGCTTTCCTCTTGACCTTCCCATTTCATCTGGTCGACTTGTATTATTCAGGATTTATGCTGTTTGGAACTAACACTTTCTTTGATTGTGTTCAACTATTATTCTATCACTTGACAAAGTACACACTTGATATATTAATACTTGTCATGCTTTTACTCGATACCTACCATCTACATGCTAATACCTGACACCTGTCTGTATTACTTGACAACTGTTATGTCATCACCTGACACCTGATATGCTGCTACTTGACACTTGTTCCTTGTTATGACATGACTTATTACCTGTCACCGGCCAGATCACTTGTCATTGGCATGTTGAGACCTTATACCTGTTATGATTACCTCTCTACTCATGATTATCACATTACGGGAATGTAGAACTTGATCTCTTGTTATGAACTCCTGTTATGCTTGTTATGTACTCCTGTTATGACCAGTTATGATCCTACTCATTCCCGTAATCCGATAATTATGTTAATAAGCCATAAAGAGGATAACTTGTATGGGGAATGGGAGGAAGTGATGGATGCCGGTATGATGCCTTACTTATAGTAATGGAATACAAAACTGACGATTAGTGTTAGGGGATTTCAGGCCCCCAGAAGATGCGTGTTAGGGGGATTTAAGGCCCCCAATGGCTGTATCTCGGGCGGACGGGAACTACTATAAGTATGAGCTATCAGTTCTTCATCAGCTTCCAATAACCAACCTCGACTTACTTATATATGGATGTATGTGTGTTGAGATGTACACCGGGACACATACCTAGATATATGGGTCGGACGAGTAATAATAATAAAATATCAAGATAATAACTTGTTATGTTGTTCTACATGCTTGGTTATACCACTTGTCTCGTTATAATTGCATTCATCAAGTTTTACTTTGGATTTTCGATTTATGATTATTATACTATACCTGTTCATGTCCTGCTTTCTACTTGTATTCTAACCCGCCTGTCTCCTGCTCTTATCTGATCATCCTATGAGACTTCCCTGCTTGACATCAATTGTGATATATCTACTTGCTCCTATATGTTTGTGCCTACGACTCAGTTTTTATGTTTATAATCCAGATTCATCGATACACATGTGCTTATTCATGCTCGCCACCTGGCTTTTGCATCACCACTCGCCGGGGAGTTCTGACTCCTCTAGATCCTCATGTCCAGGTCATGGAGCTTGGAGCGTGTGAATTCTCCCAGTTGCTGATCAGAGTGGCGCAGCTGAAGCGTGGATCCCCAGCAGACCATCTGAAGCTCTACCCTTCCAGGCCCCCTGTGTGCCTCTCGAGTTTTCCTTTTTGTAAACTCGTGAGTGCCTTTTATACTGTTCACTCTTGTACATCTCTTTGTATTCTCGCATTTACGCCTATCAGTGATGTAATATTCTTGTAATATTTATCACCTCTGGTGATAACTTTGTAATTGTACTCATGTGTTGGAATGTATAATGCACCACGTGCTTCCGTACTCTGATTCTTACTTGTACTGATGCTTAGCGTATATACGTGAGGGTATTTCTGACCTGCGTATATACGTTGAGTAACGTCTCCGTACCCGCCGGATGGGGCGTTACATATTCGGAAAGCGAGTCCGAAGAAGAGGTGGATACGGCAAACATGTGTTTCATGAAAACACACCAAAGGTAACCCCTCAACCTCTTGATGATGAAGATGATAAATTAAGTAAAGAAGTTCTTGTTCATGCATTTGTTGAACTTTTAGAAACATATGATAATAAAAAGATTGAATGCTCTAAATTGGAAAAGGAAGTTGCTTTTCTTAAAAATCAACTTGCTATTATTTCTAAAGAAAAAGATGAAATTTCTTCAAATCTCATTTCTACCCAAAATGAATTTAGTGCTTACAAAGTTGCTTGTAAAGCAAAATTTCTTAAGATTGCTGAAAAAGAAATTTCTTCTTTAAAAACTAGAATTGTTGATTTTGAAAAGACTTTAAAAGATTGTACTTTTAACACTAAGAAACTTGAAGAAATGTTTTCTAAAAAGCACACCTCTCATGCTAAAGATTCACATGTTAAGATTCCTCATGCTCACACTACACATAACACTTCTCATGTTAAATCTTTTTATGCTCACAATTCTCATGCTCACAAATCACACACTCACTATGCTTTTAAATATGGTAGAGTGTATAGATGCACATATTGTGGTAAGAATGAACATTTGGCTAAATTTTGTTATGACCAAATAAATAGAACCAATAATCTTGTTTGGGTTAATGAAACTAACTCTTTAGGACCCAAGAAAATGTGGGTACCAAAATCAAGTCCTAAATTATTTGATGTAGGTACACACCAAGGCTCCAAGACGTAGGGAGCGGTGGTACCTTGATAGTGGTTGTTCAAGACACATGACGTGGGACATCAAAACTTTACAACCCTATCAAGGTACGAGGAAGGTGGCTCCGTCACCTTCGGGGATGACTCCAAAGGCACTATCATCGGTATAGGTAACATTCAAATTGGTGCATCTCCCATTATAGAAAATGTTGTACTTGTTGATGGTTTGAAGCATAATTTGCTTAGCATTAGTCAATTTTGTGACCGTGGACTTAAGGTTGTTTTTTATGATACTTCTTGCAAAATCTTTGATGTTAAAACCAATTATTGTATTCTCACCGGTTTTCGTGATGATAATGTTTATATCATTGACATGCTTAATGTGGAATGTTCTACTAAATGCTTGAATGCTTTTGATGAGAATTCTTGGCTTTGGCATAGAAGATTAGGACATGCATCTTTTGACCATCTTTCTAGGATTAATTCAAAGGAATTGGTAAAGGGTATTCCTTGTTTGAAGTTTGAGAAAGACCGCATTTGTGGTGCGTGCCAACTTGGGAAACAAATCAAGTCTTCCTTCAAACCAATCAAGGATATCATGTCAACTAGACCATTAGAATTAATTCATATGGATCTTTTTGGACCAACTAAAACTAAAAGCTTAAATGGTAGTAGATTTGCATTTGTTTTAGTTGATGATTTTTCCCGTTTCACTTGGGTTTTCTTTTTGGAACACAAAGATCAAACTTTTTCTCATTTTAAGATTTTTCGAAAAAGAGTTAAAAAAGAAAAGGGTTTTTCGATTTTGAGAATAAGGAGTGATAGAGGTGGTGAGTTTGTTAACCAACTCTTCATGACTTATTGTGATGAAAAGGGAATTAAGCATGAAATGTCTTGTCCTAGAACTCCACAACAAAATAGAGTTGTAGAAAGGAAAAATAGAACACTTCAAGAGATGGTTAGGACAATGATAAGTGAGTATGACCTCCCTCAATGTCTATGGGCCGAGGCCGTAAACACCGCATGCTATATATCAAATCGTATTTATTTATGTAAAAATTCTTCCAAAACATCTTTTGAAATGTATCATTCTAGAAAACCTAATGTTTCATATTTCAAAGTTTTTAGTTGCAAGTGTTTTGTTTTGAACACTAAAGATAACTTGGGTAAATTTGATGGTAAGGCTTATGAAGCAATCTTTGTTGGATATTCTACAACTAGTAAAGCTTATAGAGTATTCAATATATCTTCACTTACCATTGAAGAATCCATGCATGTTAAATTTGAAGAATCTAATGTGTTTGTTGAGAATGTTGTAGAGATTGAACCATTAGGTGATAACATGGAGAGACTATCCTTGAAGGACTCACCCGCTCAAGAAGAAAAGATAGAATCCATTGGTGATGTTCAAGAGGATAAAGAGGAAAGCTCTCAACCGCTTCCTAAAGCTTGGAGATATGCCACAAATCATCCCAAGGAGCTCATCTTAGGTGATGCATCTAAAGGGGTAACAACTCGCTCCAAACTCCATGACCTATGTGGTAACTTTGCTTTCATTTCTCATTTTGAACCCAAAGCATCCTCGAAGCCGAGGCGGACTCATATTGGTTGCTAGCCATGCAAGAAGAACTCAATCAATTTGAGCGCAACCAAGTTTGGCACCTTGTTCCTAGGCCCCACAATAGACCAATAATTGGTACTAAGTGGATCTTTAGAAATAAGATGGATGAGTCCGGAAATGTGATTAGGAATAAGGCTAGGTTAGTGGCCCAAGATTACACTCAAGTTGAGGGAATTGACTTTGAGGAGACCTTTGCACCCGTAGCACGGCTTGAAGCCATACGGATGACACTAGTTTTTGCATCTTTCAAAAATTTTAAACTTTTTCAAATGGATGTGAAAAGGGCATTTTTGAATGGTTTTATAGATGAATAAGTTTATGTTGCTCAACCTCCCGATTTTGTTGATCATATTCATCCCGATTTTGTTTTTAAACTTGATAAAGCTTTGTATGGATTGAAACATGCTCCAAGAGCTTGGTATGAAAGGATTTCTAGTTTTCTCATTTCAAATGATTTTATTAAAGGCAAGGTAGATACAACATTATTCACTAAGCATGTTGATAATGACATTTTAATTGTGCAAATTTATGTTGATGATATAATTTTTGGTTCTACTAATGAGTTTTTATGCAAGGAATTTGAAAAGGTTATGCAATATGAGTTTGAAATGTCTTCAATGGGTGAGCTTATTTTCTTTCTTGGACTCCAAATCAAGCAATTGCAAGATGGGAACTTCATATGTCAAGCCAAATACGCAAAGGAACTCGTAAAGAGGTTTGGACTTGAAGACTCAAAAGTTTGCAACACTCCCATGGCAACTACCACCAAGCTTGATAAGGATGACCAAGATAAAAATGTTGATATTAAATTGTATAGAAGCATGATAGGTAGTCTTTTGTATTTGACGGCAAGTAGGCCGGATATCATGTTTAGTGTGTGTCTTTGTGCTAGATTTCAATCGTGTCCCAAAGAGTCTCATCTTATTGCGGTAAAACGCATTATTCGTTATATTAAGGGCACAATTGGAATGGGTCTATGGTATCCGAAAATCGGAGATTTCTCAATGACGAGTTATTCGGATGCCGACTATGCGGGTTGTAGAGTAGATAGAAAGAGTACTAGTGGGACATGTCAATTTCTTGGTAATTGTCTTGTTTCATGGTTCTCTAGGAAACAAAATTCCGTAGCTCTCTCAACCGCCGAGGCGGAGTATGTTGCCGCGGGGGCATGTTATGCACAAGTCCTTTGGATGAAACATACTCTCCTTGATTATGATTTGCACTATAACCATATAAAAATATCTTGTGATAATACTAGTTCTATTCATATGACTAAGAATGCAAATCAACATAGTAAGACCAAGCACATTGAAATTAGATATCACTTTCTTAGAGATCATTTTGAGAAAGGAGATATAGATATTGATTATGTTTCTACGGATTTGCAACTTGCCGATATTTTCACTAAACCACTTGATTTTGCTAGATTTTCATTCATTTATGGTAAACTTAATGTTTGTATTATTAAATAAATGTTTTCTTAACCCTTTTTGATGTATGACAAAAAGGGGGAGAATGAGTTTATGTGAGTTCATATGGTATTGGTTCCATATGAGTTTATATATGTTTTTAGTTTTTAATGTGAATTCTTGTAATTTGAGTTTAAGTGTTTTGCAAGTGTTTTAAATTCTCATGGGTTTTGGTTTCATGATGTTTACTTGCAAATTACATTGTTTTTCTTTGTTTAATATAGCATAATTTGAGGGGGAGCTTTCTCCTCCCATATATTTTTGTTTATAGCCTATTTGTTTTGTCATCATCAAAAAGGGGGATATTGTTGGCCCAAAAGGTTACACTCTCCATTTGTTTAGAGTTTTGATGATAACAAAACAAATAAGAGCTATTTGGTACTAATTAGTTTATTTAAGATAAGTTTCAGGTTAGTACCATTTTTGGAGGCCATTGCTTAGCTATTGCAAGAACTTCTAGGTTCATGAAGCAAAGAAGGCGTTTTGCACATCAAGGAAGGAACATAGAAGAGAAGGCTCTAGCAAGGCATTGCATGGCTCAAGACTTCAAGATTGCTCAAGATAATTTATTAGATTTGTTTTTAGTTTAGAGTTTTGTTAAAAAATAGTGAATAAGTTTGAAGCTCTATCACACACGTTTTTACGCACATCTTGTTTCCAAACATGTTTCCTATAATATGTACAACAATAGTTTGTATACAATCTTCAGCCTACAAACTTATTTTTATCCATTATATATATCCCTATTCAAAACTATTTTGTTAAAAATAGATTTCTCCTCAAAATTCCGTTTTTGTTTTGGCTTTTGACCTGAGCCGGTCGACCGCCAGGGTCGACCGACCCAATGTCAGGTCAAGCCGGTCGGCCGGCCCAGTCGACCGGGGTTCTGGCAGCAGTGCGTGTCAGTGTGCACGTTTCACGGTCGACCCGGACGGTCGACCGAGACTTGCCTGACTGACAAACTCTGCTCTCTGTATTTTTGGGTCGACCGGGCGGTCGACCGTCAGCCTGCAACGGCTATTTTTTTTGAACTAGCGGTCGACCGGGCCGGTCAACCGAGGTAGCCGTTTGAACAGTAACGGCTATTTTCTGAGCTGGTTTATTTTTTGTCCTTTTCTCACTTAAGTGTGTTTAAATGACATGTTTTGGTCTTAATACTTTCTGATTAGCCTTAAATATGTTTTATCTCTAAACCCTAGCCCTCTCCTATAAATAGGGGTGTTTAGGGAGAGGTTGGTTACTAAAAAAATTATCAAAATTTCCACAAGTTTAAGGCATTCAAAAAGACTTGGTTTCTTGGTTTTTGTGCTGAAATTCTCTCTCATTTTCTGAAGTGTTTTCAAGAACTCTCTGATTTCTTTTTCTTTTCTCCTTGCACACAAGAGCTTCATTCCTACTCATTATTCTCTAAGGACCTTTGTAAGGGAAGAGAATTTTACAAGAGAGAGTTTGTGGTCTTTTGACTACTCAGAGATTGCTTGTACTTGAGATTGTGGAGTTGGGTACTCCGGTGAATTTGTAACATCTTTGTGATAGTGGAAGTGGTTGGAATCCTTCTGGGGAAGGCGGGGAAGTAGAGCTGGGTGCTCGAACCTCGATAACAATTCTCGGTGTTTGCGTTTGGTTTACTTGCTCTTATTTCTTGCTCTATTTACATTGCTCTTATTACTTGCTCTCTACATTTATTGCTATATTCACTTGCTTTGTGAGATTGTTGCATCATAAATTTTAAATTGTGCATTGATTAGCATTATCACCTATTCACCCCCCTCTAGGTGATTTTCACCAAATGAGTTAATAGTATCAAATAAGCTTTGTGCAAACAAGAGCTATGATATCTTAAAACGAGGGTTCTAACTCTAACTTACTCACAAGTATTATCACTCTCATATTTCATGCTTAATCGTTTTTGATGATTTATAGATTGTGTAGCTTTGTTTATTCTTATAAGTTAGAGAAATCTCTATTATAGTGCACTTGTTTTTTTTTTCCTATTCTCGCTTTCAATTGGATCGTGATAGGAGAATGTTCAAGTTTTGCCGTGTAAAGCTAAGTGAGGGACGAACTTTCATTCGATCTCTAACGTGAATAGTTCTTATGTACAAGGTTTATGCTTGCCTATGATCTATCGTGAGGCCATATCTTCAAGAAGGTAGAGATTAGTGGGAGCACTTTGTAGAAAGTTATTCGTGTGGTTTTACCTTTAAGAAAATAAAAATCACTTTTATCACCATCAAAATAATCTAAGAAATTTTTGAAGCAATACTTATTTTCTTTTCAATTCTTTATTTGAGACAAGGAACATCTTTACCAGGAATAAAGAAGCCGCATTCAAGTTTTCATCACTCTCCCTCCTTGTGGATACGACATGTATAGCTACTTCGCTATTACGGTAGAATCGCTAAAGCAGTAACATCGACCATTACTCTTTTACTTATTCTTGTGCGTGCTTTCTAGCGATCAAATTTTGGTGCCGTTGCCGGAGAGGGAACGGCTTCATTGTTCAAACACTAAAGATTTTTCTTTATTTTCGTGTGCAGGAGAAGTTACCAAGGAACTAATTATAACAGGAAGTAAGATCGGTGGACAACGACGCTGCACGAAGAATTCATTTGCCCTCAGAAAAATCGTGTAAAAGCGAATTTTTATGATCGAAATACTAACAAAAGCTCTTCTGCAGAGTTGTCAAAAATTGCGCAAATTGCTTCCTAAAATTTTTTAGCTTACTTGTATGCTTCACCTTTACACTTGTAATAATTCAATAGAAATTCATTGGTTGTCAATTTAAAAATCAAAGTAGACTCTTGCATTTAGGGCACGTGTCTATTTCAATTCATTTAAATTTTTGTTGAAGATAGCTGGAGAAAAAGTATGTGTGCATATCATTTAGAATAAGAATAATAACATTGGGTGATTTATCGCTTTGAGTGATATCTTGTTGTATATTGTACACAAGCACAAAAATTGACTCTAAGGCAAATCCCAATAAAAAGATAAGGTAGGGATGTCATTTCTCTTCCTTGGCCCAAAAACAATTCTCCATCTAACTCACAATTCGAAGCCTAACTAAATTTGATAGACGTTGGCTCTAGGGACATCTCGGACTCATTAAGAGATTAACCAAGGGTGAAAATTGCGAAGAATCATACTTCTGCAAAATCGGTATCTAAGGAAAGAGGATTGAGAGGTTAAACCTCGAAAACTCCGTAGTTTAAAGTAATTAAGGCCCGAGGGTACTTTGCCTACTTAACCACTAGTCAACCCAAATAACTCTAGTCAGATTTTTTTAAGCTCAAATTAGCCAGTGTAATGTTGTCCACACACTCAGATCTGAAAAGAAGGTGGATAACCAAGTTTCACAGCCAGCAACTTGATTAGTCTCTAAAACTGCATATTTACACCACATCTTCACATTTATTTATTATTAAATTCTACTAATAATGCCTCTCTTGCATGTTTCTAGGTCCATGGCATGAAATGAAGAAGAAGACCCAAAATCACCATTTAATTGGTGATTAAAAGCCTACAAATATAGTTATTGACCTTGGAGGGCGGTTTTGTCAAAATTGGAGGCCTAAATCTAGAAACCAAGATATGCAGCCGATAGGGGGACACGCGAGCGGGGCGCAGCAGGAGGCACTGCGCGCGCTTCCGCGGCCCACGGGCGCGACCGCGCCTGTGCTCTGGGCCAGGGGTTGTCCCCCTGGCCCCTTTTCCCCTGGTGCCTATAAATACCCCCCCCTTGGGGGTTCTTCAGGAGAAAATCCAGATAGTAGTATAGTTTTTTTTTATGTTGCAGTTTAGGGTAGTTTAGTTTAGTTTTTCTTCTTCTTCCTCTTTGTATTTTTCATTTCTTTTAGATCTTGTAATAGGGGAGAGAGTGATACATGAGTGAAAAGCAATAGTGCTTGTAATAGAAGGTGACAAGCTATAAAAGGTTCTCTCTTTACCTCTCTTTGTTTTCTCTCTAACCCCTTTTACATATTTAGCTAATTTTCTCTCATGATAACTAACTGCTAACCATTAACTTTCTAACTTCTTACTTGACAATCCACATGAATATAATAGCCTCTACTTGGCCTTACTCTTGCAAGAGCCATTGATGGCTCATGACGATGGATCTAACACTCTAACATCCTAACTCTCTAACAAGCTAACATTACTTTACTCCAGGCTTACTCTTGTTTAGTTTTGATGGTTTAAGTGTAGCTTGAACATGTTTTGTTGAGTTTGGATGTGAAAGTTATCGCATGGGTCATGCTTTGAAACGCTCTTGAACCAAGGACTAGTGATGGCCAAGGATACATGTGAGGCAACTATCCTTAGGAGGTTAGTATAGTTAGTGGAGCCATGAGTTTTCTTTCTCTTTTTACTTTGTTTTAGAAATACTATCAAAAATCACAAATATATTCTTTTCTATGTTTCTCACTTCTTTGTGTTTCACCGTACTTCTCTTTTCATTCTTTGTTTTCTTTTCTTTTCATGCTTTCAAACATTGAAGAACTTTTAACATACACGTAAACATACCGTGTAAGCTTCTATCGCCTCCCGTCCTTATGGATTCGACTCGTTTTAGCCTCTATGCTATAACAGAAGTATCGAGGAAGCCGAATCACACACACTTTAAATATCGATTTCAAAACATATACTTTTCGTGCGCGGTTTTCCCCCGATCAAATTTTTGGCTCCGTTGCCGGGGATGGAAACGGTTTGATTTCACGTTTTTGTTAACCTTTCTTCTTTGTTTTTTGGTGTGCAGGTTAAAGTCTTAGCATTGTTAAGGTCCACACTTACTTTTGTGTGGTTGGGTAAACTCTTGTATATTCTTATACTCTGTTGCTTGTTTTTGTTCATATTATATGTGCACTGTAATAACTAAGAACTAAAATACAGAAATTGAATTCTTTAAAACTGTTTAGACATTTGCATCTAGGCACGTGTCAATTTCAATTCCAATATACTGTATTTTGTTCTTATATTGTTGTGATTTTGTCGGAGGTGTACATATTGCATTACATATAGTTAGGATAAACACTTCAGTGATTTACTCATTTTTTTGTATTCAATCTTATCTATATTGCACACTGGCACGAATTGAACTAAAGGGCAAAACCACTACAACATAAGGTGGGGAAGTCAGTACCCTCCCTTAGCCCAAAAATCATCTCTCCACTCACACAACCCAAGCCTAAATAAAACTTGCTAGACGTTGGCCCCTAGGGACATCTCGGACTCATTTGGAGATTGACCTAAGGGGAAAGTGTTGGCCCAAAGGCCTTCCACTCTAGTTTTGATGATGATTAACTCATGTAGTTATGTTTACTAATAATCTTGTGTTGTTTAAGTTTCAGATCATTAACCAAGATATTAGTTGGTGATTAGCTTCAACAAGGAGTTTAGAAGCTTTTCATGATAATTCCAGGGCCAAAGCTTCAAGATCACACATTGCCTAGCCCATGGATGGAGTTTTGGAGCAAGTCTTCTTGATGACACAGAGGACTTAGGTATCCCTAGTTTAGATAGTGTGTTTTAGATCCATTTGTAAAGCTTAGTATAGTTGATATGCTCAAGTGCACACAACACACACGTTTCATGATTTGGATTTTGGTTTTCATGGATAGTAGATCAAAACAAGTTTACTTTATTTCTATGTATATTAGATATGATCTAGATATACATACATGCTTTAAAGTTACTAGACAAACTTATTTTGACTATCCTATTCATGTTTTGGAAAAATCAAGTTTGACAAAAATACAAGTTTTGTTTTTGATAAAATTTGCAAGACTCAAAAATGAATTGAATATGTTGATACATGTCTTGAAACTTTTATCACTTGTTTGAGTTTTGATATAAAATGATAAAAATATTTTTGGTGATTTTTAGAAGTATTAAAAGATTTTTATAAAATATTTTTCCTAAGTTTTCAAACTTAGTTTTCAGGTCCAGGACTCAACCAGTCGACTAAGCCAGGTTATTAGTCGACTTGGCTGATGTCCGGTCGACCGGGCCAGTCGACCGGACGTGCACAGATCTGTGCACGTTTGGAGTCCCTGGGACGGTCGACCGAGCCGGTCGACCGGGTCTGAGAGCTCTGCTCTCGGGTTGTTTGGGTCGACCGTTCCGGTCGACCGGGATGAGAGCTCTGCTCTCTGTTTTTTTGGGTCGACCGGGCTGGTCGACCGCAGTTGCCCAACGGTCATATTTCTGACCGTTGGCGGTCGACCGGGTCGGTCGACCGGCAGCCTGTCAGGCTGCCAGCTCAGCCTAAGGGCTAGTTTTGTATTGGGCCTATATAAACCCCATCGCTTTGGGTTTTTGGTCAAGGTTTTCAAGAAGAAAAACTTCAGTATTTCTCTAGTATTTAAACAAGTTTTCAAAATAGTTTTTGTGCTAAAAAGATTTCATCTTTATTGTTTTGGGTTTTTGGAAAATCAAAGAAAACTAGGGTTTTGGGATATTGATTTGATTTTTAATTTCTATCATATACAAGAGATTTCCCAAGTAGTTTTTCTTTGTTGCTTGTTTCCAAAAACACCTAGTTTTCCACACTTGAGCTATCACCTATCCTAATCTATTTAGGATCTTGTTTTTGTGGAAAAGAAAAGAGAAAAGAAAGAGAGTTTGAGTTTGTGGTTTTTGGAACCACTTGTTGTAAACACCCTTATTCTTATTGTATCCCTCTTTGGTAGAGGTGATCGGGTGATTGGTTTGCTCCCTCTAGTGAGAGGTGGAGAATTGGTTGTAACCCTCTTCGGTAGAGGTGTTGTTGTTATTGTTGTATTTGGCTACGGGCCTACCCCTCGGTTGTGAGGTGATTTTTTGAGAGAGGAGTTAGGTACTCCGTTGTTGTACGAATCCTTCTCGGTAAAGGTTCCCTCGGTGGGAGTCCTCGGTGGACGGTATAGTGGATTGGAAATCCTACACGGTGGTGTAGGCGGGGATGTAGAGCAAGGGTCTCGAACCTCGAAACATATCTTTGTGTTTGCGTTTGATCCACTTGTCTCTAAACTCTCTCTCTTTACATTTGTGCAAAGCATCATACTTCATTCATATCATATTTGCTTGTGTTGAGCATAATTCATCTTGTCATATCATATCTATTTGCTTGTGTTGTGCCTTGCATAATCCATATTGCTATATCCTTGATTGCTTGGCTTGATTGTGTGTGCACATTGCTAGGATTGCTTGTGTGTGTGTGCCTAACTTATACTCATCCAACAAGAGCTTCACATAGCGCCTCAACCCATTTCAAGGGGAATCAAGGGGAGTTAGTCCAGAGCCTCGCAAGGGGAATTCGGCTACACTTGTTGTATTGTATTAGTTTGTGCATAATTTGCATTAGCTTCCGCATTTAGCGCACTTAGTCTTGCATTTAGTTCTAGATTAGCAATAACACCTATTCACCCCCCCTCTAGGTGTTTTTCAATTGGTATCAGAGCTAGTGCTCCTGATACTTAGGCTTAACATCCTAGGAGTGAGATCTATTTGCTTGCTAATCTATTGTTTGCATTTGCTTGTTTGCACACATATAGTTTACCATGGCCTTCATGACCCCACCTATGTATGACCCTTCCAACATTCATGTTTGGAAGATTAGGATGACCGTTTATTTACAAACCCTAGGTCATAAAGTTTATCTTACTATTACCAAGGAATCCTTCCTTAGTGATCGCAATCATATAGGGGCCAATGCACATGCCCTAGAGGCCATTAGAAGCACTTTATCTAAAGATTATCTTTTACGTGTTTCTAACCTTGATTCCGCTTTTGCAGTGTGGAACAAGTTAACAACAACCACCACCACCTCCGAGCTTCAAGTGCCAAACCAACCGGAGAAATCTAGTGGAGAATCCGATTCACAATTCTTCATGGTCCAAGGGAATGACTCCCTTGAGGTACATTCGGAACCCCACTTAGATAGTGATGATTGCTCTAGTTCTTCATGTGATAATTTTGATGCCCATGCTTTAAATGAAGAACTTTCTATTGTTTGTGAAAAATTAATTGAAAATTATAAGATTTTGAAAAAGAAAAGTCTAGAAATTGAAAAAGAAAATAAGAGTTTGCATTCTAGACTTGATTGTGTTTTGCAAGAGAAGGTTGAGGTCTATAATGAAAGGGATTCATTGAGATCTCAATTAGAACTTGCAATAAAAGAAAATGAATTGTTAAAAAATAAAAATGATTGCATGCTCTTTTGAAGAAAAATGAAAACTTATCTTCAAAAATTGATTTTGTTTTAAAAGAGAATGTTGATTTGAAAAATAAAATTGATTCTATTTCAAAGGATTTAGAAATTTGTTTAAAGAAAAATGTTATTTTGAAAAATAAGATTGATGCTCATGTTTGCCATGCTAGGGTAGTATCACACACTCCACCTATTGCATGCCACACTTCTTCTTCTAAGATTCATGATGATATTTGCTTGCTTAAGAAGAAGGTTGATTGTTTGTGCTCCACTATGAGCCAATGTGCCATGAACCACACACGCTTGAAAACCTTGGTTCGTAAGAAACAAGTTCCATCTTTTATGCATGCACACCCTCCACGGCATACACATGCTCCACATGGACACCATCAACACATGTATGCTTATGTGTACACATGTACACATTGTGGCCGAAAAGGCCATCTTGCTAAATTTGTTTTGATAGAATACATGTTTCCAATTTAGCAAAGAAGTTTGTTTGGGTTAGAGAAGGTACTAACCCCCATGGACCCAATAAGATGTGGGTACCAAAGACCACCCCTCCTATTGTTTTTGATGTAGGTGTGGGCTCTCACATGACGTGAGAGTGATGACACCTTGGAGTGGATGCGTTCCGGACTTAAAGGAAATCAAATGGATGCATCACTTTCAAGGGAAAGTTTGGTGGAAAGGACCACCTTTGTTTTGGAGAAATAGAGCGGTGCCCTCATTGGTTTTGGTATCGAATCTCTAACTCCTTGTGTTTACATGCTTTACATGTTTATCTTTCATAGCATGATTTGATGTTTAGTGATCATCTTGAATATGTCATGTTGATTAGATTAGTGTTATACTTATTAGTTGGTTGAAACATCCATGTTTTATATGGACTTATATTTTTGTGTTTTCACCTTGGTAAAACTAATTTGTATGACCTAGATCTAATGCACATGCATGTACATATTGATCATATATGATTTGTATTTCATGTTTTGATGTTTTATAGCATGTTTTCATTGTCTATGGATTAGTGTGTAAATATCACATTTATTAGATCCTTGACATGCATGTATAGCATTTTGAAACACCCATGTTTATATGGACCCATACTTTGTGTTCTCACCGCTTGTTTTAGCTATCATGTTTATCATAGGTTTAATGACATGTGGATTTGCATAATAATCATGTTTAAGTTTATCATGTTTTATTTTTATCATGATAATTTCTATATCGTGTTTTATGCTTCACGTGTTGATTACATGTTTAGATGTTAGTTTTCATTAAGACTAGGTATATATTCGTGCATATAGTGGGCCACAAATAAATCTATATATGTTTGAGCTTGATGCCTATTTGAACCCATTAGATGTGCTAGTATAGTCTAGTTTTGATGATCTATACATTTTAAACTTGTATTCTCATTTTTGGATTTGTTTTATGAGTTTTTCACTTCATGTATATGTTTGTATTGCCAAACTTTAAGATATACATGTATACCCCTTGAGTCATTTGCCTTTCATGCAAATCTATATATGGACTCAATTGTGTTTAGGGATATGTATGTATACTTCTTGTGTTGACAATTCATACATATACCATGAAATGAAATTTTTTGGATGAAGTTTTTCTTGATTTTGTGTTTAATTGTTTAACTTCATGTATATGTCTATCTTGTCCAAACTATTAGATATACATGTTTATCCTTTTGAGCCACGTGCCTTAATGCATATATTTTGTGGACTCGTTGTGTTTTGGATATGTATGTATACTTTAGTTTGTATTAGACATACATATGCCATGAAGATCAAATAAGTTTTGATGATTTTCGTGTTTTCATGATTAAGGAATAATTGAGCTTAATGAAAAATTTTCATGATTATGATATTCACACTTTATATGTACACTCACATTTATTGCTTACTCATGTGTTTGTTTTCATGAGTCATATTTATGCTTAATTAATTATAAGTGTTGACTATCTTGTGAATTTCATATTTTCATGATATATATTTGTTTTTATTCCTTACTTGAAGGATTTCGTACTAGTTTAAAAGATTTTCCATTTAACTAGTTACGGTATTCCTCACTATGGTAGTGATTTTCAAACAAAACTATATTTTTAAATCTATTTTTGAAAACCTCTACCATCAATGGGCGGATGGATGGGAGATCATGGTCTTGTATGCTTTAAAATGAAAATCATTTAAAACTTGAACCTTGATTGGGAGGTATTGTAATATGATGTATACACTTGAACTTATTGCTATGACAATTGGTATCATTGAACTCTTTCAATTGGTATCATTTTGATCTTTTTGTATACTCATATGTTTATTGTGTTTGTATATTTTCAATTGGTATCATCTATTGGTGATTGGTACTCATTCTATTTCATACACATTTTATTTGTGCTTAAGATATAAATTTTTCACAAAATCTTGTTTATGCTATTGCTTGAGTTTCAATTTTGTTTCAATTGATTACTTTTAAATTGGTATCAAGCCCATGCATTCTTTAGTTGGTATTTCATAAAGGGGGAGAAAATTTAATTTTGTATTTCAATTGGTGACTTTTCAATTGGTATTTGTTTCCCACTCCCTTACTTTATGATTGAAAATTTCATATTGGTATCATATGTTTACTATGAAAATTATTTACAATTGGTATCAAAATTTTGTTTAGACATTCAAAAATTTATTATGTTTAATTTCCATTGATATCAAGATGTTTCATGTGTTTTTACTTAAAATTGGTATCTAAAATTGTTTTTTAAAAAAAAATACAAAAGTATTGATTTATATTGACTATATGCATATAGATTCATGATGAGTGTATCTTGTATTGAAGAGCTTAATATCTCTTCGTTATGTGGTACACGTGTGTAGGGAAGCTAACTTAACGTCTTCCTCTTCATGAATGTATATAGCATATAACATCTATTGATCTTTGTTTATTTTCTATTGATATCAAGATGCTTCATTGACATATTTATCTATTGATATCATGTTGTTTATAGTCACCCCTTATTGACCTTGTTTTTGTTTTAGACAAAAGGGGGAGAACATTGTTTTATTTTTGATTGACTTAAAAGGGGAGCAAGATTTTTTACCCCTCATTTTATTGTTTGGATTGTTCAACCCCTTCTTGATCTTTTTTGTTTGACAAAAAGGGGAGAAAAATTTATTTGATTTGATTTTACTTTGAACCCTTTGTTGATGATTGATAAAAAGGGGGAGAAGTATTTGAGTTTATATGCATGTTTTCATTGCTTAAGGGGGAGAAGCATTTGTCTTTATATGCATGTTTTCATTGCTTAAGGGGGAGAAGCATTTGTCTTCCTTGTTATTTATGCATATATGTTTTTGTATTGTTGTATTGCAAATAGGAGAAAAAGATCTTGATTTATGCTTGTTGCAAGTTTTATCTCCATACTTGCATACATATTCATGTGCTTCATTTCCATATCTTATTATTTATGTTTATGCATGAGTTAAGGGGGAGCTTCTTTGAAGCTTAACTTTAATCCATGCATATATAACTCCATGAGTTTTGTCATCATCAAAAAGGGGGAGATTGTTGGCCCAAAGGCCTTCCACTCTAGTTTTGATGATGATTAACTCATGTAATTATGTTTACTAATAATCTTGTGTTGTTTAAGTTTCAGATCATTAACCAAGATATTAGTTGGTGATTAGCTTCAACAAGAAGTTTAGAAGCTTTTCATGATGATTCCAGGGCCAAAGCTTCAAGATCACACATTGCCTAACCCATGGATGGAGTTTTGGAGCAAGTCTTCTTGATGACACAGAGGACTTAGGTATCCCTAGTTTAGATAGTGTGTTTTAGATCCATTTGTAAAGCTTAGTATAGTTGATATGCTCAAGTGCACACAACACACACGTTTCATGATTTGGATTTTGGTTTTCATGGATAGTAGATCAAAACAAGTTTACTTTATTTCTATGTATATTAGATATGTTCTAGATATACATACATGCTTTAAAGTTGCTAGACAAACTTTTTTTGACTATCCTATTCATGTTTTGGAAAAATCAAGTTTGACAAAAATACAAGTTTTGTTTTTGATAAAATTTGCAAGACTCAAAAATGAATTGAATATGTTGATACATGTCTTGAAACTTTTATCACTTGTTTGAGTTTTGATATAAAATGATAAAAATATTTTTGGTGATTTTTAGAAGTATTAAAAGATTTTTATAAAATATTTTTCCCAAGTTTTCAAACTTAGTTTTCAGGTCCAGGACTCAACCAGTCGACTAAGCCAGGTTATTAGTCGACTTGGCTGATGTCCGGTCGACCGGGCCAGTCGACCGGACGTGCACAGATCTGTGCACGTTTGGAGTCCCTGGGACGGTCGACCGAGCCGGTCGACCGGGTCTGAGAGCTCTGCTCTCGGGTTGTTTGGGTCGACCGTTCCGGTCGACCGGGATGAAAGCTCTGCTCTCTGTTTTTCTGGGTCGACCGGGCCGGTCGACCGCAGTTGCCCAACGGTCATATTTCTGACCGTTGGCGGTCGACCGGCAGCCTGTCAGGCTGCCAGCTCAGCCTAACGGCTAGTTTTGTATTGGGCCTATATAAACCCCATCTCTTTGGGTTTTTGGCCAAGGTTTTCAAGAAGAAAAATTTCAGTATTTCTCTAGTGTTTAAACAAGTTTTCAAAATAGTTTTTGTGCTAAAAAGATTTCATCTTTATTGTTTTGGGTTTTTAGAAAATCAAAGAAAACTAGGTTTTGGGATATTGATTTGATTTTTAATTTCTATCATATACAAGAGATTTCCCAAGTAGTTTTTCTTTGTTGGTTGTTTCCAAAAACACCTAGTTTTCCACACTTGAGCTATCACCTATCCTAATCTATTTAGGATCTTGTTTTTGTGGAAAAGAAAAGAGAAAAGAAAGAGAGTTTGAGTTTGTGATTTTTGGAACCACTTGTTGTAAACACCCTTATTCTTGTTGTATCCCTCTTTGGTAGAGGTGATCGGGTGATTGGTTTGCTCCCTCTAGTGAGAGGTGGAGAATTCGTTGTAACCCTCTTCGGTAGAGGTGTTGTTATTATTGTTGTATTTGGCTATGGGTCTACCCCTCGGTTGTGAGGTGGTTGTTTGAGAGAGGAGTTAGGTACTCCATTGTTGTACAAATCCTTCTCGGTGAAGGTTCCCTCGGTGGGAGTCCTCGGTGGACGGTATAGTGGATTGGAAATCCTACACGGTGGTGTAGGCGGGGATGTAGAGCAAGGGTGCTCGAACCTCG
The DNA here is from genome assembly GCA_038442645.1 of Agave tequilana. Classification (NCBI taxonomy): domain Eukaryota; kingdom Viridiplantae; phylum Streptophyta; class Magnoliopsida; order Asparagales; family Asparagaceae; genus Agave; species Agave tequilana. The sequence goes on from JAVJIF010004900.1 coordinate 96,650, forward strand.
AAACATATCTTTGTGTTTGCGTTTGATCCACTTGTCTCTAAACTCTCTCTCTTTACATTTGTGCAAAGCATCATACTTCATTCATATCATATTTGCTTGTGTTGAGCATAATTCATCTTGTCATATCATATCTATTTGCTTGTGTTGTGCCTTGCATAATCCATATTGCTATATCCTTGATTGCTTGGCTTGATTGTGTGTGCACATTGCTAGGATTGCTTGTGTGTGTGCCTAACTTATACTCATCCAACAAGAGCTTCACATAGCGCCTCAACCCATTTCAAGGGGAATCAAGGGGAGTTAGTCCAGAGTCTCGCAAGGGGAATTCGGCTACACTTGTTGTATTGTATTAGTTTGTGCATAATTTGCATTAGCTTCCGCATTTAGCGCACTTAGTCTTGCGTTTAGTTCTAGATTAGCAATAACACCTATTCACCCCCCCCTCTAGGTGTTTTTCAAAAAGTTGTTAGAAGTTGACTCTTGTCAAATCGATGTCGAAGGTTGGGGATTGAGAGGCGAAACCTCGAAGAATAGTAGTTTGGTATAATTAGGCCCGTTGCTTCGGCACGGATACCTCCCGCTGATTTGCCCCTACCTGGCCGATTAACTCGTGGTCAGATTATGACAATATACCCCCCGTGGAGAGTCTAACCATTTAGGAGTCGTCTAAGTCAACCTAGCATAGGCTTGTTTTCTTTTTCTTTTTCTTTATTTGTTTGTTTGTTTTTTTTTTTTTGTAAATTGTGAAATGAATTTTAACAACAACAATTTTTTCAATCATAATATGAATCCATATTTCACCCCACCTCATTTGACTCGGATAACTCTGATCCCGCTATGTACAACATGAACCAACCATATATGCCGGGTTGGGATTATCTGACTCAATATGACCCATATCCCCAATCCTATGACTATAATTTTCAAAATAATTTTCACTCTTCACAGAGTTCATGGGGATTCACTTTCCCCGAGTCAAATTTTCAACCACCTTGTCCAGAATTTTCAAAATATTCATTCCCCGATTTTGATTCATATACTCCTTTTCCTGTTCTACCAACCGAAGAAAAATCTAATTTAGAAAGAATTATGGAAGCCATGCTTGAGTCCCAACAACAAATTCAAATTTTGCTCAATTCATAGTCCTTCCCAAATCAAACTCCATATACTCCTTTTCTAGAACATCCAATTGAAGAAGAATCTGAGTTAGAAAAGCATTTGGAAGTCTTTTGTGAAAAAGTGCAACGATTTCAAAGCATGTTGGACTCATCATCTCAACTAAATTTTCAAGAGTCTTACTCATCTTTTCCAGTCTCATCGATTCAAAATGAACAACCATCAATACTCGACTTGAATATGGAAGCCTTGTGTGACGAGCAGCAATCGCAAAATCTGATGGACTTACAATTTCACCATAATTTTTAAAGTCAACTTTCATACTCACTTTTTCAATAAAAACCATTTGCAAAGAGTATGGAAGATATAATTCAGACTCAAAATTCTATTACCTGGCCTAGCAGTAGGTTAGACTCGATAATGAGCGATTTGATCAATGAGAGCGAGGAAAGTCTTTCTTGTCAACCGTTGACCAATTCTTATATCCCTAACTCCACCGTTGGACCTAAGAATCATGTTATTTTGAAAACTAAGATTCAATTTCAGAACCCACATTTGAACTTGACCAAACTCCAAGTTATGAAAGTCGCATGACATTCTGGCAAGTTATCCCTTTCCTGAAATTGAAATTGAATTTGAATGTGATTCCGAATCTCATATTACTAATTTCATTTCACTTTTTGATTCAATAATGACCCCGATATCTTTATCAGATTTTTTTCTCTATTCTGGAGTCAATGATAAATTCTGTATCAGTACACTGTGAAATTGAATCACCAATATCTTATGATCACACTTCATTGATGGAGAAAGTGTGTGAACATTAATTCTTTAATTTGGACCCTATTTTTGAACCAATTTTGACTCTTATCATTGAATCTCGACTTGATCTGAGTCAAATCCCGAGCCGGTATCGATTTTTGTTCCTTTCCATTTGAGTCCAAATTAATCATCTCTCAAAATCACACTTCATTACTGGATAAGAATGTTAAAGAAAATGACTCAGTAATTATTTTTAAAAATTGGAACTGAGATGGGGGTAACTTTTTCAATAAGATCACACAGTTCTCCAACATTTTACTGGGTCGTATTAGAGAGGTTACTGGCAGGTTTCTGTAAGATCCACGATATCTTAATTGGGTAGTGTTGCTATGGCCCAGTCAGACCACCACCGGAGCCACCACCATGAGGTAATTTCCTTCCCTTCCTATTTGTTTCATGTATATACACATTCATGATGCATTGAGGACAATGCATGAGATAAGTGTGGGGGAGGGTTTACTAATATAGGTAGTTTTACATTTTCTTTCTTTTATACTTCTTTTAAGAGATTTTAAAAAAAATTTTTTATAAAAATAAATCTTTTCTTTTCTTTTTACAAAACTTTTTGAAATAACAGAAATAGTTTTGATCTATTTTTAAAAAATTAAGATTATCTTAGGAATTAGAAAGACCTAAAATTATGAATTTTTAAACTGGGTCAAAATAATAGATCTTATTTAAATTTCAGGATAAGAAAGTAAGATTGGAAAGATAATTTGATTTTGAATTTTTTGCCTTAAATTTATGCACTTCACACTTACACAATTTTTGGGACTGAAACAAATACTGAAAATGTCATAAAATATATAAAAAATAAAAATGATGAAATGATGATAATAAAAACCACTTATTGAAGCTGGATAATTATGTCTCAGGAAGTATGATTATTCACGTCTAAAATGATGGACAAAAATAAAATAATCCCTTTTAGTTTTGCGGCCTTATTTACTGAAGTCCTTAAGTCCGAGAGATGTTTTCTCATCTGGTGCCCTAAAACTATCTGGTTTGGGAGTCACCGGCTAAAGACTCACTACCCGGGTATGCTAGAAAACCTAAGAACACTAAGGGAAGAAAAAAAAAAAAAAAAATATATAAACAAATCAATGGCATGAAAGTTAGAGTCGATATCTCAAAAATATTCACTGTTCACAAAGTGCATATTTTTCTAAGAGTTTTATGAAATACCAAAGAATCGATTCAATTTTAAATTCTTACATTTAATTTATAACAAGATTTTGCATTTCGACTTAGTTTAAGGAAAAATAATTTCTTCTTAACCTATGACCTATAGATTACTTATATTTTCATAAAAGTTTTTAATACTTTTCTCTATTTCAAAATGTGTTTTTAAAAGACTAACATTTGATTTCTTTTTTTTATGAATTTTGTGGGTGCAATCCGCTGAAAACTCTCATGAGACAAAACTCATCCTCTAGGGGAAACCTAGAGGTTAACGGCTTGTTGCACATGCTCAGTGCACTCGTGTCACCTGCGAAAGTGATGTAATAATTTTCTTAGTTTTTTTGCTCGGAACGAGCAAAAGATAAGTGTGGGGGTGTGGTTAGTCTCTAAAACTGCATATTTCATACCACATATTCACATTTATTTATTATTAAATTCTGCTAATAATACCTCTCTTGCATGTTTCTAGGTCATGACATGGAATGAAGAAGAAGACCCAAAATCACCATTTAATTGGTAATTAAAAGCCTACAAATGCAGTCATTGACCTTGGAGGGCGATTTTGTCAAAACTGGGGGCCCAAACCCAGAAACCAAGACATGTAGCCGACAGGGGGACACGCGACGGCGCTCGCGCGCCGCTCTGGTACGCGTTTCCGCGGCCCTACGGGCACGACCACGCCCGTGCTTTGGGCCCCTAGCCCTCTTCCCCCTGGTGCCTATAAATACCCCCTTGGGGGTTCTTCAGGAGAAAATCCAGAGAGTAGTGTAGTTTTTCTTTCCATGTTGTAGTTTAGGGCAGTTTAGTTCAGTTTTTCTTCTTCTTCCTCTTTATATTTTCTATTTCTTTTAGATCTTGTAATAGGGGAGAGAGTGATACATGATTGGAAAAGCAAGAGTGCTTGTAATAAAAGGTGACAAGCTATGAAAGGTTCTCTCTTTACCTCTCTTTATTTTCTCTCTAACTCCTTTTACATGTTTAGCTAATTTTTTCTCATGGTAACTATCTACTAACCACTAACTTCTTACTTGACAATCAACATGAATCAATAGCTTTTACTTGACCTTGCTCTTGCAAGAGCCATTGATTGCTCATGATGATGGATCTAACACTCTAACATTCTAACTCTCTAACAAGTTAACATTACTTTACTCGATGCTTACTCTTATTTAGTTTTGATGGTTTAAGTGTACCTTGAACTTGTTTTGTTAAGTTTGAATGTAAAAGTTATTGCATGGGTCATGCTTTAAAACACTTTGAACCAAGGACTAGTGATGGTCAAGGATACATGTGAGGCAACTATCACTAAGAGGTTAGTATGGTTAGTAGAGCCATTAGTAGTTAGTAGCCATGAGTTTTCTTTCTCTTTTTTATTTTATTTTAGAAATACTATCAAAAACCACAAATATATTCTTTTTTATGTTTCCCACTTTTTTGTGTTTCCCGTACTTCTCTTTTCATTCTTTGTTTCTTTTTATTTTCATTCTTTCAAACATTGAAGAACTTTTAACATACACGTGAACATACCGTGTAAGCTTCTATCGTCTCCCGTCCTTGTAGATTCGACTCGTTTTAGCCTCTATGTTATAACGGAAGTATCGACAAAGCCAAAGCACACACACTTTATGTAACGCCCGATCCCGCAGGTACAGGGACGTTATGGCGACGTACATACGTAGGGCGGAGATACCCTCACCTACGTGCCTAAGCCTTAGTACAGGAAATAACCTCCATATATGTAAGAGTTCCAGCAGTAAATAAGTACAAGAATACCTGCAGAAAGAGGTTAGTGATCATGATAGATATAGAGATATGGAAATATAAGGAACTAAAGGCTAAATAATAAAGATACTCATGAATGATATCAATGGCGAGTCCTACGTGTATCCAGTGAAATATCTGACAGGACGATATCTGGGATTTCCAACCTAGGCACGCAAACCCAGGATCGTCAGAAAGTGACCTAGTGAGTGGTAAAATGAAGAAAGCAGTAATATGTACTCTAGTAATACAAGCACGATAATAATATATAATACATGGTTCTGACCCAGTAATACCATATAGTAGGTCGTTAATAAGCAGTAGAAACATAAACATGTCATATTTTAATACCATCACTACCTAGCATGTTATCATAAGGTCATGTCTCCAGCGGTATTCAGTTTTATATAATAAATAATGGTGTATAGTGAGAACGTGATAGAAATGAACATGCAGTTATGCAGCATGCAATATAACCATACTGCTGTGTTGTGCATATACGATAATGGTGTTTACAAGGTATACATAAAGCAGCATATATGCAATGCAGAGTATACATGTATATCAATAATGTGTGACCACATGGAGTGTAACAAATATCAGGAAATGTAACAAGATATACAGGCGACATGATTATAGATACCATAATAGTAACCTAACGGTGTCAGTGTGAAACATGAATAATCTTGTTATAGTGTCATGAGTGTACAAGCATGGTGTATGCAAGAAGAATATATGAAACAGAACAATACATGGTATGCAGAGTCGTGTGCTATAACAGAAAGTGTAACATGTACAGGCAATGTAACAGCATATACATGTAACATGATCATGGATAACGTATCAGAACTATAGCAAGTACAACGAAACAATAATATACATGTATCAAGCAAGTCATATTATTTATACAATAATAACAATCATCATCACCTGATATTTTAATCAATCTCTTCCAGTGTCCCATACCACTGACAGTTCATACTGGAGCCCGCATTCCAGTCGAACCCATCCGGACATGGCCTACGGGTACCGTTATTCAAACGAGAGAGTGACCAAATTACAAGTGTTCCTGACGTCACTATTGTTGGGTTATTAAATGTATCATGTACTGGGTTTGAATAGCAATTGCACTGAGGATGCCTTCATCATGTCAACACCCCGCGATGTGGGATTCTAGAGGTGGCCCCCACGGATTCAAGAGGTGGCCCCCACTATGTATGTGGTGTGGCACTTTGTTCCATGTGGCACTTAGTTCTACACACCATGTGCCGGACGCCAGCATGACCGTGCGTACAACGGGAATACAATATAAGAAGAATATTGAGTCTGGTCAATAATAACAAGAACACCAGAGACATCCTCGTCACCCAACACCAGGCGGAGTGAGGATTCTAGAAGTGGTCCCCATGGATTCAAGAGGTGGCCCCCACCACGGATAGGTGTGATGTGGCACTTTACTCCGTGTGGCACTTAGTTCCACACATGTTCCGCCGGACGCTGGCGTGACTGTGCGAAGAACTAGTATACCAAAATACAAGTATGAACTACACAGTATATCAAGTACTAGAACAGTGCAGGTACAAGTAATATGATAATAGGACATGAATTTTATTGATATCATGAAATAAGATAACGGGAAATTATATACAAGAGATGTGGGAGTCCACACATCGCATATCAACAGATTACGTGTCTAGTAACAGGAATATCAATATCAGTAACGAGAAACAATCATATAACGAGAATACAGGAATATCCATGAGCAGTAATATAATCCATGATCCATGTAACAGGAATATATAGATGATCAATGCATGTAGACCGGTGTGTCTATAGAACAATGGTGTTAGAACATAAAGCAACTGTGCACAGAGTAGCCATGTAGCGGTATCCAGTGTAATAGCGTCTCAGTGTATCAGTAGTTAACGAAAATGCAGTAATAATGTCATGAATCTCAGTATCTATGTAAGAGTGAGACATGTACATGGAACATCATGAAATAACGGTATTTAGTGCGTTCAGTGCATTAGAATGTTCGTGGGACGGTGAAACTAGCACATGAAATATCAGTGTCGCGTATCCATGGAACAGTGGTCATGAACATGAAATGATAGTGTCATGTGTAGTGTATCAGATGTTGACATGCAATACTGTGTCGAGTGTATCGGTGGATCTGTAATGGTGACAATGTCATAGTGACAATATACATGTAGCAGTAACGAAGTGACAATGTCCAGTGATGTGATAGATGTAACTAAACTATGTGGAATATATATAATCATCTATCACTTATATTTTATAGAGTTCTCTATAATGAAGTATATTTTAATTACCATTTATAGTGATTTACCTATATCTACGATTTATTAATTAAAGCAATCATTCAATTTAACATGAATAAATATAATTTATAAAATGAATTTTTATAGACTTCTCTATTGTCACGCCCCGCTTCCCAAAATACGCTGGAGCGGAGACGCGACACGAGTCGGCGACGCATATACGCAAGAAAAATCCCTCACGTATACACGCTAAGCCTTAAGTAACCTGAAACAAGTTATAAGAAATCCCAACTGAAATAAATCATGAATACTGCAATATCACATATAATCAACCACGCATGATATCATATGAATCAAGAGTTAGAATAACGACTGGATCTGATATAACAAGAATCAGGAAATAATATGAAGGCAAGAAAGATAAGAATACCAGAATCGAATAGGGAGAAGCTTCAGCTCTTCGCGAAGCGTACAGTCTCATCGAACACTGGACAATAGAAACAAAGCGTTCAATATCTGGACGTGCAAATCCAGGGTCGTCAGAAAGCGACTGGAACTCGTGCATATAAACAATGTGCATAAAGTAATAACAAGAATAACTACAGATATAAGAAACTAAATAACATGATAAATAACTGAACTGTAGTATAACTGATAACAACATGAATAAAGATATAAGACAACTATCACAACTATAAACAAATAACTGATGTCGAGATGCGTAACCTAGCATATGTCACTAGTCTGATTGGTTATTGTTAACCTAACTAATGCAGTACTTAACTGTGTCCCATACCACTGTCGTTTTCCCACATATCAAACAAAATTATCGTTGTTGTAACTGCCCGCCAATGTAGTGCATGTGTTTTGAAAGAGTACCGTGCATGCCTGGTATCACGGTCTAACACTCCTAGCGCTGAACCAGGACAAGCCGCAAGGCTTTGACAACTAAAGACCACAGCCCCACACGAAAAGACAACTAGTGTGGCGCCGTAATCCGGGCATAGCCCTGACAACTGACAACTGAATAGGTAGCCAGTACTACCTTGGTTCCCCATGGTTGGAACCCATAACTCGGCATCATAATAAGTCCTTCCAAAATACACGACATGCATCATCAGGCAATTACCCCTATTCCCCGGGTTATTGTGTCTTTTATTAATAAGCAATCAATGTGATTTAATATGTAATAGTAACTGATATCTCCAACAACTACTGATGTCAACACTAGCTGATAATCTGACAACTGACAACTGATATCTGACAACTGATGATATCTGACAACTGTGATATCTGACAACTGAGTATCTGACAACTAATATCTGACATCTAAAATAGGATACTGGAGATATAGCCACTAAAACAATGGTGTCACTAACAACTGGTAATTGATACAGATACCTGACAACTACTATAAACTCTGGATACATCATATGATCACCACGATTAGTCTCGTCTATCACTGATAAACTCATAACTGCTATCTGATAACTTTGAAATACAAGATCACTGATATCAAATAGATCACTATCACAATAGAATCTCTATTAACTGAAGTAATCAATAACTAAACAAGAAGCACATAGTATATCCTCGAGATCAACAAGTCAAACACATACCGAAATCATATCTAAGGAGGAAACATCCTCAAACATCTGCAATTTAGAATAGTTCACTTCTAAGTCAATACCAACCACTCATCCATACTCAAATGATATAATCAATTGATACATTCAGGAACCCTTGCTTCTAATAATCTAAAACCAATATGGTATCACATAACGAAGTCAAAGGTAAGATATCCACACATCTGGTCACAATCCAACAAATCAGTCACATTTAAATACTGAACAATATCCAATGTAAATAACATAAATCCCAGTTCAACCCAAACTCGAACTAAGTCCATATTCTGATCCAAACATCAAGTAATCCAATTTCTTAGTAAAGTAACATCATAACAAGTCCGTCATCAATACCCGAATGAATCATCACCTAAGTTATTACCAATGAAAGAATAACAAGTCTGGAGAGTACTCTACATGAAATATATCAATCTCATCTTAATGCAGATCAGGCTATAATAAAGAACGTAAATCTCAAATCAATCATAACTCAAGATCAATCCAAATCACGGTCCAACTTTCTTCGCAACTAACTCCGAATCCAGAATAATAAACAACTAGAAAGAACTAGAGAGAGTCACCGCTCTCCTCTCTCCTCTCGCCCCTCCTCCTACCCGCTCCCCTCCTTCCCGTATCCTCTCTCATTCTGCCTTCTTCTTTCTCCTCAGGTAAACCGTCACAAGCCTCTGATCGCCCCCAAACGGTAATTTAGTTTATTTATTATTATTAATTACTAATTAATATTGCGGGGAGGTTGTCTCTGCAAAACCCCCTTTATTTTATTATTTTCTTCCCAGAGGGTGATAGGTCGAGGCTCGAGAGCAAAGCGAAGCAAAAACAAAGTGAGAGGAGGAGAAAAGGAGAGAACAATGGTGGCAACGAATCTCAAGGCGGAGACGATCTCGATGATGGATAAGAGATCGTCGTTGGAATCCGAGATGAACGCAATCATCGAACACCTCTGCGGCCCCGGCGGCCCTGGGATCTCCGGCAATCTCGTCGATTCCGAGGAAATCTCCACCACCACGACGATCATTATTATCTCATTCTCTCAAAATTTCATTTCATGAATCAAAACCCTAACCCTAGAATTTTTTTTGGGTGGTATTTCTTTTAATACAGGGATTTCCTCGTTCCGACATCGACATCCCTGCCGTTCGAGCTCAGCGTTCTCGTCTTGCTGGTAACTCGTGATTGACCTAATCCTAACCCTAAGTTTGAATAACTGATCCTGTTATTGCTTTGATAACCGTGTCTTTACTTTTTATAAAGTACTTGAAATTTAAAATAAAAGAAGGGACAGTGAATTAGTCGATTTATACAATTAGCAAAGCACCAACTATGAAGAGAGACTTGGTTATGGTCTGTTACCAGATCGTTTGAAGCATTTTGCCTATAATAAGTTATGGTATTACCAAAATCGCCAGAGGCAAAATATTAGGTCTATGGATCAGAGCTAATTAACAAAGCATGCTCATGTGACATAGGGCTATGTTGGTTGGATGACCGGTTGAAGTAAATTTCTGAGCACATTGTGGAGTATAAAGAAAATAATTGTCTATTTCTTTTTAAAAATAACAGTGTGTTTTATGTTGTAATTTTATAAAGAAATTGCTGGAAACTACTTGATGTGTTCAGTCATTTGTCCTGAATTAGTACATCTGAAGCACAGAGTTACTATAGAGTGCCTTAAGTTCCACCAGTAATCAAGTCTTTGATTTTTATAAATTACTTGGATTATGATTTATTCTAACATTAAGAACAGTTAACAGTGAACAAGGTGACTGATACTATTGACTAATATTGTAATTTAGAAGCAAAATTTGGTGATAAGTTGTTAGCAGAAAGAATTGCTGATGTTAGGGAATCCTTACAAGTAGCTTGCCAATGGGTAATGATGAATTATGAACTTATGATATTAGAAAATATCCAGTAGACCTATTGTTTTGTTTCATGGAGTAGAGCTAATTTGCAAAGATGATCTTGTAAATCTGTTGGTGAAATTGGTAGGTAAGTTGTCAAAAGGCTGAATATGTAGATGATTGGTTGAAGAAAATTTGTAAGAACCTTGCAAAGTATAAAGAAAATAACTGTTTAAAGTTCCATAACAATGTGTTTTACATTGCAATTTTACAAAGAGATTGTTGGAAATTTTACAAATTAGTAATCAAGTCAAATGCATCTCATGATTATGTTCGGCTCTAAGAAGACTGTGTCAAACTATACCTCATTATCTTTTAGAGAAGATTGTGTTTTTCGTCTGTGATTTAGAGTGCAACATAGAATTTATGAAATCAACTCGCTTTTCAACTAGCTCTGCATGTGTCAGCTAGATTTGTCAAAGAAAGTTTAACCAAGGTGTGCTAGTGGGAACCTAGGAGGTCGCTAAAGAGGGAAGTGGGACCTTTTGTTGGTATCCTGTTAATCCTGCTAAGCTCTTAGATCAAACTAGGTAGAAGAGGCGGTAGGTGTTGCTATGTCAAGGTGGGTCCTAGGATTGTTGTGCATGCATGTATGTGCGTGTTTTCTTTCTTTCTATGTTTCTCTCATCAAGGTTTTAAATATCGGATATCGGGATCGTATCGGATAAGGGTTTTTCATATCGATATCGGATATCGGGGGAGATATCGGGGATACGCGCGCATATCGGGACGTTCATATTGAACACTATATATCATGGATAACTAAAAGTTGGTTTAGTGTCATAGATATCATGATATGCATGCGACTACATTTGCACGCAGTCGTTCAATAAATAAGTTATTTCATATCGGGCGATATATCTGACTCGGCCGATATCGGGCGATTTATCGGCTGAGTCAACGATATGGCGAACGAATGTATCGGCAGCTGGTAAAAAAGGAGATATCCGATAATCCCTCATGTCCAGTCATCTTAGAATGGCCACCTAATCCCTCATGTCCCCTACATTAGTGTCAATTATCAGCGAAAAAAATCCCCTTGCTGGGGTGGCCAGATTATGGATGATGGAAATCAAACTGAAGACTAGTCACATAGGCCATCTCACCTGTGAGCTTTGCATTTGTTGTGGAGAAGCGATTAACAATGTGATTTACTTGCATGCTAAGAACTAGGAATATCGTGTGAATTCAATATGGAGATGAATATTTATGTTTCTATTTCATTTCTTTTTGAATGAATTCTCAATGGTGAATTTATGCCTTTAGTATTCGTCCATTACTATTGAGTCTGCATAATAGAAATCAGTGTTAGAAGACAAGTTTTGTTACTCGTGCTAATTATCGATTATTTATTTACTTTGATCCTTGGCTTGCATGAAGCTCATGTTGTGCTTCCATCTAAAACTCATTGACAAGCTAAGTTCTTTTTTTTTTTTTTAAAGATTTAGTGTAATTACCTAGCTGTAGAATGATATTTCAGAAATAATCTTGAAGCACTAATTGAAAATTCAGCATTTGATGAAGGCTAATTTGTTGGTAGGATACAAGAGCTTGATCAAGTCATGTTTCTAGTTGGTTTAACCATAATATTAAAGTCAAAGACGACATCAAGGCATCAGTGTTCTATATTGCTTGATGTGAGATGATCCAAAAAGTTGATCACCCGAGTGAAACAAGGTGCTAGTGTGTAAAATATTTTGAATAAACTCATATCTTATCAAATTTTCAATAATGTAGATTATATAATAACTCATTTTGACATTGATAAATAAATGATATAAAAGTATGGACTATCACTATTGTTGGTTTTACTCCATGTTTTGATGTTTGACAAAATAAATCTTATACAACAATACTGAGCACAAAGACATGTATGTAACATTTCTCTTCCCTTTTGGCAACATAAAAGATGGGGTAAGAATTATGCATATGAAAATTATGGAGTTTGTCCCGCTTATTATATCCCATAAACAGATAGTTACGAACATAAGCATAAGTATCATGTCCATATAGTCAAGATTTGATATGTAACATAATAAATGAATAACTCAAGTAAATGATCATGGATAAAATCAAGAAATTTTATTTAAAATGCATGATCAATTATATCGAAATGCAATAAAGAAGGTTTAGTAAAATCTAGAATGGAACACACATGCTCAAATCACCTCTTGTATTATAAAAATCAATCTTGTTAAGGTGCTTAGAGAAATAATTGGCTAATTGATGCTTATATATAATATAATTCAACATTTTTTTTTCAAGAAGAAAACTAGAGAGGCTATCATACCAAGCTTGTGGACTTGTATCAAACCATATAAAGCTTTGTTCAAATGAAAAGTATGATGTGAAAAACTAGAATTACCAAAACTCGGTGGCTTTTTAACATAAATCTCTTCATAGACAAAACCATCTCAAAATAAAAACTTTTCACAATTTTAAAACTACTTTCATTCTCAACTCTCTTGCAAAAATATGAAACCTGAATAAAAGGAAAAAAACAAAATTGATGTATATGGAGACTCAACAATCACAAAAACATAATGGATACCATCTAAATTTGAAACTCTCATAGGACCAAATAAATTTGCAACAATTGACACTTCTTGAAGTGGAAACATCATTTTTGGATTAAATGAGTTTCTTACTTGCTTACCTTTCTTACAATCCACAAAAATAACAGTTGACATATTTGAGATAGGGTAAACCTTTCACCAATTTGTTTTTCTTTGTGTTTGGCTATCAAATACATGTTAGCATGATCAAGCCTTTTATGTCATAGACAAGCTTCATTATTTATTACAACAAGACACCTAACACTTTGATCTTCAAGATCATATATATATATACATATATATATATATGTATATATATATTCTCGGTTTAAAACTAACATCATAACCTTTGTCACAAAGTGGACTTATGCTAATAAGATTATGATTCAAACATTTAACAAGATAAACAACTTTAATTAATGTTGAAGGTTTCTTATCAATATCACCGGAACCAATAATTGTGCCTTATTCACTTCCACCATAGGAGACAATACCTTTTTTAAATCTCAATAGTGTTGCAAAGAAATTTGCTTTATTGGGCATATGATGTGAGCAACCACTATTGAGATACCAAGGCTCTTACGTTTTGCTTGCATGCACATCTACAACACAAGAAGATGAAAAGGATGTGCTTCCAGGTCCTCATATGTCCATGGGTCCTTGTTGGTAAGAAGCCTTAATACCTTTAGATACCCACATTAAACCATGATAACTTAAATCCTATTCGGTGACAGCCCTCTTTATATTACATTAATCGCTCTGATTATGCGCTCGGGCGATTAATCGGGTCCAAAACGATTAATCCCCGATTAATGCCCGATTAATCCGATTAATCCCCGATTAATCATTTAGGTATTTCATATGTCTTTTTATTTGAAAACTTTATTTTGTGTGTGTTGGATCGCTAAGTAGTTTATGTTGTAATGTTGATGAATTGATAATGATCTTTTATTAAATAGTAGATGAATTGTTATTTATTAAATAGTAGATGAATTATGATATTTTTTTATTGTATATTTTGCATAAAGTGATACTCATGTTTTATTATTTTTGATTATTTTTTAAATTAACTTATTTAGCAATCTTTCTCCATCATTCTTTAAAGTTCATTATTTTGATTAATAAATGACTAATTTTTTATTTATCTTATTTTGTAAATAAGTTCTTAGATTTATATTTATGTTGCAAAATTTGAAATCTTGGATTATTAATGTGAAAGATAAATTCTTTTACTTCTTCTTTTTTTACTATTTATTCATAGTATCTTATTCATCATATCATGGTTTATAACTTCACATCTAGATATTGTCTTGTATAATATTTAAGTATTTTCAACAATTAACTGTATATATTCATATGTAGTTGTGTATAAATATAATTAAATATATTAAAATTTTCAAAAATGATTAATCCCCGATTAATCTCCGATTAATCCGATTAATCATTGTTCAGTGTTGGACCGCACGAATAATGAAACCGATTTTTAGAACACTGATATGTAGAGATATGTCATCTCTCATGCAATAAGTGCAAACATATGTGGGTCTAAATAATGTTGTAGAAGCATAATTATGATCGTAAATGACCTTCTTGGTCCAACGAAACCATTCACACTTTTACTTTCTAAACATGCAATATTCTTTTCCAATTTATAGACCTGAGTCATCAGATATTGTTTCTCACATTCAAGTTCACCAACAATCCTATCCTTAGGTACAATCATATCGTTTAACTTTTCTTCATAACTAGCATGCATCTTTCTTAAAGAATTATACGTGTGATCTGACCTTTTAAATTCTTCATGCAATTCAATGTAGCACTTCAAGTTATAAAGGGAATTTCGAATTCGGATTTACCTCCCTTTCATCTGCCATAAATCAAACATTTGAATCATTAAGTACGAATTTAGCCATCTCATTTCTGGGTTCATTATTTTCGAGTCGCTTGGTTCGGATTCATACCATCCATCATATAAGACTTTCTTCTTCATTAGAAATCTCTTAGTCCTTTTCTTTAACTTTGATAATCCTTTTTGATATGGCCTGGCTTGTTGCATTCATGGCAATTTTCATTGTTCCTTCATCCTTCTTGCTTGAGGTTTTTGGATACTTCTATAAGCTTACCTCTTCTCATCATTCTAGAAATCCTTGAGAAATTTGCCACATATACATCAATTTCAGGGTCTCCTTCTTCGGGATAAGCTTTAACCTCCCTTGAATGCAATGCTCTTCTTTTGGAGTTGATAAAGCTTGTTCCTCATCTTTTTTTTTTCCGCTTTGTGAGCGTCATCTCGGTAGTTTTAAGTCTCCCTGCAAGATCATCAAAAGTAAGTTTTTTTTACATCTAAAGTAAAATTGAGTGGTTGTGCAATAGTATTCTGAGCCTTTGGAAGAGCTGCTAAAGGTATTTGATTCAACCCTTCATTTGGATGAAAGCTATGAAGAACATGAAGCTCATTAACTATAATTTTAAAAAAAGAAAACAATTATCAATTATCTCATTAGGTAGCATTTTGATCATTTCTAAATCTTGTCTCAACAATGCAATTCTACTTTCCTTGACCTCTTTTGTGCCTTCACGGATCACCACCTCAAGAGTCCCACATTTCTTTTGCAGTATTGAGATTCATTATGAGATAATGTTCGACTCCATCAATAGCACAAATAATGCATGTGATGATTTTTGAGCTCAATTTAGCCATCTCGAAATCTTTTCCCAACTAATCATTCAGAGGCTTAAAGACTTTCACTTCATCAACCACTTTGGTTGGAAATGAAAATCCATCCTCAATGGTTCTCGACAACTTCCAATCAATAGATTGAAAATAATGAGTCATGCACGATTTCCAATTAGCATAATCAATACCATTAAAGTAAGGAGACAGATTGGTTGACCTACCGTCATGGAACACAGTTGCATATTCCGAAGCATTAGTGGATGAAATAGGGTTCGACAAATCTGAGTCAAGGATGTAAAGCCCAAAATAGAGACCAAATGCTCTGATACCAAATGAAAATGCAAGTGCTAACCTTAGGGGTGAATAGGGTTTGCAATATTCAATATGCAAACTGGAAACTACTAGATGAAGATGCAATAATTTTATTTTTTGTAATAGTGCAATACGAAATTATGTAATACAATGCATAATAACAATAAATATGTAAAACATGTAAATATAAAGAAAAGAGATAAGAAAATCAAATGCAAAGATGACTTAGTTTTAGATGGCTCGGCTTCTTGCCTACATCCACCTCAAGGCCTCCTCCCTTGGCTTTCATCCACTATAATACCATCTTGCTCAAACCAGAGCTAAGAACTCTGATTACATAATCCTCTTTTCAAGAGGATTCACAGAATAACACAAGTACATAGATGTTGTTCTCTAATAAAGATGGAAACCACTCAAGCTCAAAAAAAAAAGAAAATACCAGATGAAGGTTCTATGAGATTTTTTTGGCAATGAATCGCTAATGAAATTTTTGAGAATTTCTTTTTGTAAAAAAAATAAAATTTAAACACTAGGAGATTGAAAGCGAGAAAATTTCCCCTTGAATTTGTTTTCCCAATAAAATGAAAGTTTGCAGGTCTCTCTCTCTCTCTCTCTCTCTCTCTCTCTCTCTCTCTCTCTCTCTCTCTCTCTCTCTCTCTCACACACACACACACTAAAATAAAAATGTTTTGGTTAAAAATCAAGGAGAAAATAAAAGAAATCATGTGTGCAAAATCAAGGAGGGAAACCATGTGTCCAAAAATCAAGGAGAGAAAAACATTGTCCAAAACTTAAGGAGAAAATAAAAGGAAAACATGCGCACAAAAATCGAGAGAATGAAAGAAAACCACGTGTTTTGAAATTAAATTAATAAATTGAAAAATGAAAAATAATCCTGCCAATCCTCTCACACATTTGTCCTAATAAAATAAAATAAAATAAAACACTAATGAACATTTTGTCAATTAATATATCAAAGCTGAATTCTTGCCATTCCTTATGTTGCCCTGTCTTAATTTTCTGTCTTAATTTTCGCGTATCTTGATCCTAAGACATGCTTACGTTCAAGCGGATGAAATTTATTTAGTAATACAACTAGTTTGTGCACACACCATGTTTTGTTGGTTTTGCGTCATGTTTTGATGTTTGCACAATCTCCATGTTTTCTTTCATTCTTTCCTTGATTTTTGGACACATGTTTTTCTTTTCCTTGATTATTGGACAGAATTATGTCCTTAATTTTTGGACCCATGTTTTTTATTTATTCTCTTCTTGATTTTCTGCCAAAACTTTTCTGATTTTAGTATACATACATGCATGCATCATGTATGTACAACAACCTTTCATTTTATTGGAAAAACAAGTTGAAAAGGAAATTTTCTAGCTTTCAATCTCCTATTGCTTAATTTCAATTTCTTACTAATCCTTTTTTCTCAAAATTTTAAATAATGATACATTGCCAAAATCCTCAGGGAACCTCCATCTTGTCATTTTTATTTAAATCTTGAGTGGTTCTCATCTTTATTAGAGAATAAAATCCATGCACTTTAGTGTTCCTTTGTGAATTTTCTTGGGTAGAGGATTGGTGTAATCGAAGTTCCTGAGTCAAGTTTGAACAAGGTGGTATTTATAGTGGATTGAAGCGAAGGGAGGAGGTCCTTGGGTTGGATGTAGGCGGAGAGCTGAACCACCTAAAAATTGTTTGTCTTTGCATTTGATTCTTTTATCTCTTTCTGTTTTTGTATTTATATGTTTTGCATACTTGTTACTAATTGTTGCTTTGCATAATTTCATATTGCACTATAAAAAATAAAAATTGTTGCATCTTCTTCATCTAGTATATTTAGTAAGGGAATGAGATCATACTTGGTTCTTGGGTTACAGTGCACTATTGATAAGGAAAGTCGGAGGGTAAAAGAGTACTTTACTCTTGTCTTAGGGTGTTTAATCTAGCTAGCAAGCGGGTTAATTGGATTCAAGAGGTGAAGCTGGCCGGGGGCCCATGTGAGAATTGGACCAATGCCTCTGGGTAAGGCGGCCATGTTAATTGGGCTTAGCCCTATTTGGGCTTCCCTGGCTGGCAGGGTGCTAGCCCATGCTTCAACACATGGTGCCTTTAAATCGCTTGTTTTAATTGCTTAGGCATGCTAATTTTGGGGACTATTTGCTGAAAAATGATCAGAAAATGTGTTACTAGAAGAACATTGGTCTATGTTCTCTTATACATTTAGACCTAAAGATACTTAAAATGGATCACTTTGCCTGGTATTGCAGCCTTGTATTGGAGAACTCTTGCTATCTGAAAGTGATTACTATGGAATGTAAATTAATATCGTTGTGGCAATCTCTACACGTTGCAAGGGGATTACTCATCAAGTAAACTGATAGACTGATGATGCTAGGAAGTTCTAGGTACCATCAAGATCCTCATCACTGACTTCTCATGTGTTGTGCATGTTCTTTCTTGCCTTGCAAAGATGATCTTATCTAAATTATATGCATTGCCAAATATTTTCCCTCCTTTATAAGTGCATTTTAGGGGTTAGGGGATGGGCTTGAGACCATTCCAATAGCCGGCTCATTCAGCAAGGATCCAGTGATATTTTAATCAGAGCGTGAGTTGATCAGCTTTGGCAAAAACAATGTTGCTGCTCATTGGCCATTGATTACCTGAACATGGGTCTAGCAATGACCCAGGCTTTGAACTCATCTCTGCAAGTCCCATCTTGCTATAGTAAATGTACTCTTGAATCAAATAACAATTCATATCATAATTTCAACGGCTTTTATGTTTTTTTGATAGGGAATCTCTAATTCCTAATTATATTACTGCAATACAAGTGGATAGGTGGATATATCGCATTCGAAACTTGCAATTTGCACCATCAATCCTCTAGGACCCAAAATAACTCAATTTTCACCCATGAACAATCTGTGTCAATGAATTAGTTTGATCCAAAACTTGACATAAAGGGTGCAGGACAAAAAAGGATTCAATGTCATACATATTGTTAATAGCAGACCTCGTGGTCAAGTTATGTGTAGGGTGTAGGATGAGGAAGGCATGGAGAAGTGTGTGCTTTTACAATTTCTGGGCTCAAACTGAGAAATTAGAGGAGAGTTTCAGAGTTGTAAAACATGATCATCATTGTTTTCATTTGCACAACACCTAGTTTTACCTTGGTGTTGCCTTTTAGATTCGAGGTTATTTGGCACATCTTAGAATCATAACTTCATTCAGGTCTCTCCCATACCAGGTGCATAACTGTACTCAAATGTATTATAATTTTGTTGACTTTGCTGTCATCATGAGAATTCCTTTCCTTTTTCCTTTTTTGCCTGCAAAAGGGGTTCTTGCCCGAGTATTTAACATTTGTTTTCCAGAATTTGCTAATTTCAGTCATATCATCAAATTCAAACGGTACAAATGGTTTGATGTTCTTTTTTTTTAAAAAAAATAACGGATCAAAGCTTGCCCCTTGAAATTCTTATTCATGTGTTTTCCCTATAAGTTATATGCAAGACCCCTCGGGATTTGAAATAAAATAATTCATTGTTTACATATATTACTAATTCAAGTTTTCTCTATAATTGCAGCACTTCGCAATGATTACAAGGTCCTCACAGCTAAAATAGATGAAATTTGCAAGTGTTGCACTCAGCAAGATTAACTAAACGCGCACCATTGGTCCCAGAAAACTCAGGTATGCTATATGAAATACTGCAGGGCAGAATGGACATCATGTAAAGTTACGCTTATCAGATATGGCTTACCTGAAACATACTGTACCATATAATTAGCTATTATCGTATGTTATGCCATGGTCAGAAGACTGATAAAATTTGTTGTTTCTTGAGGTTAAAATGCCCTTGCTGGCCGTTATTTATCCATGGTCGTGCAATGTAAATTGATTCATATTATCATGTTTTTGCCTTCAATAAGTTACTGTTTCTAAATCTATCCTGTTGTATCTGTCCTTCCTGTATAAAAACTTGTTTATGGGGTATTTTGTGCCTGTGTAGCTGATAAGACCAATGAGTTGTTTGTTTACCTCCCCCCCCCCCCCCCCCCCCCCCAAAATTTGAAAAGAACAAGTTTCTATTTCTTTTGGGTTTTTGTTCAATCACCATAGGCAGGTAACCAGTTTAGTGGTATGTTGCAGATGCATCAGCTTCTATTCATGATGCGGCATCTCAAGTTTCCCCTGTAGACGAGGACCCAGTTACAAGGGTTCCATTTGCAATGGTCGATGAGATAACTGATGATTCTCCAGCAGCAGAAGATGGACTCCAGCTAGGTGACCAGATCATAAAATTTGGTAATGTTGAAATGGGTGATGAAGTTGTTCGTAGGCTTGCATCAGAAGCACAGTCAAACCAAGGCCTTCCGATTCCTTTGGTAATTATGAGGCAGGGTTCACTTGTGAATCTAACTGTTACACCCAGACAGTGGCATGGTCGTGGTTTATTGGGGTATGATCACATTTTCTTTCCCTTCATACACTTGAAAATTAGTCCTAATGCTTATGTATGGGTTGGCATTTTCCTGTGACAAATCTATATCTTCTTTCAGAATGCATTGACCTTTCTTATCATACTTATCAATTGACACATCCTAATTGTTAATTTTTTTTCGAGAGAAGTTTGTTAAATCGACTTGACAAAGAAATGATGTTGTGGATTTTCTTCTTGTCGCCTCCGTTCGATTCCTTACTTTTATTGATCACATGTGTTTATCAAATAAATCTGATGCCCCCCCCCCCCCCCCCCCCCCCACCCACCACAAACACAAAACAAAAACAAAAAAAAAAAAACCCCACCCCACCCCAATCGTGTCTGTTATATCATTGACTTGAGTATTAACTGTTAAATCCAGAGAGCTGCAATTGAAAGCTGCTATATTTATTGTAGTTCAACCACATAAGTTTAAATTGGGGGTGCCTTCAGAAAGTATATAGACAGGGTATAAATAACTTTTGAGCTAGAACTAAAGGATCTACATTGCAGAAGATAACAGAGAAAGTCGGTTAACTTGATTAACAATCTTATTTGAAGATAAGTTGCAAGTTAAGAACATGTCTAATGATTGAAGTAAAATCAAATTAGCATTTTAGTCTTAGAAATGCACCCTAAACTGTTAGATGAAACTTGCTTTAATTTGCAAGCAAATAAGGTTCATAATCAAGTAATTAAGATGTTATCACGTTAGTTATGGATCTTGGGATGACGAACTGGGAGTCTTGGAGTTTAACCCAAACCATTGGGTTCACCTGATACTATGGAGAAACATGTATGTTTTACAGGGAAACATTTGTGACATGTAAGGTAGAAAAAAGTGGTGGAATGTTACAAGCTTTTACTGCTAATATAGAATGATTAGGCAGCGGAAACTTTAACGATACTCGTCTATTCTTATTCTTTAAATCATATTATATTGGAAAGAACTGAAAATATACAAACATTCTTAACACTACCTTTACATTTCAGAATCAGATGCTAATGAAACTCTTTTTAACTATATCTTTATATTTTGCTGCAGCTGCCATTTTCGGATCTTACGAGAAGCGTAATAGTGAGAGCCTTTTGCTGTAAAAGAAATAGCACATACAGATGCGCACTACATGTGTATGGTGCATGTTCCCTCAATATTCATCATAGAAGCTGTGCCTTCAATTCCTTTGTTATTTTTTATAGACTTTGGCAAGCATGAGACTCGAAATGCTTAATTTTATGTGCCAGCTCATGAGTTCTTGTTTATGTTTGTGTGTAGCGGACATGAGTTTCTTTTATATTTTCTTTTCCTTAACCGTGGGCCAGTGTTGTATAATGCCATTTCTGTATGCTGTTGCATGAATATATTACTTACGTTTTTTGAAGCTGCTTTATAATGAGTATTGTGGATGATTCCCTGTCATTCAAAAGTCACAATGATGTCTTCACTGTGGTAAAGGTGGTGGATGTCACCATATTTAGTGTTTGAGCTGAAGATATTGATTCTTGGTTCTTATGGATCTTGCAAATCAGCATACAATTTTGATCATGGTTTAAAATCTCGGGATCGCTATCGGTCGATGATTACTAGTATCAATATGGTTAATATCGGTCGTCAATATTTGTCAATATACACCAATATTGTAGAGTTAGTACTATATTAGTCACCTCAAAACCTGATACAATTTTATTGATATATATTGGAAGGAGTTGGGTGATATTTGAAATTATAGTTTCGATACGTTCCGTCAACATTCCACAAAAATGTTGATTATGAAGTTGCAACACCAAAAGAAAATTAAATTCTAAGACTTGATGAAAAAATGTTGGAAAGCTTATATCATCAATGCAAACCACAGCTTTTCACGAGCATATATGATTTAGTTGATATGATTTATAACTATAGCATATGTAAATCTAAATTAAGACTAAACTCAGCAACAAATGTAGAGCTAATATATTCCAAAGTTATTAACAATCAGCAATTAACAGGCAAGTGAACAATAGTAAGTTAGTAGAATGTGCAGCAATAGCTAGATCCATCACCATCAAATCTAATAAAAATGTTGACTGCATAACCGAGTATGCGGCCGCCAGTATAGTTTATGTTGCGTCATTTTACCCTTGGCCACCCCATGAGGCATACGAGTGTGTGGCTGCAGATGCTGTCACACGTTCCTGTGGTTGACAACAGTGAACTTATTACTTTAATATTTAAATTCTCTGTTGCCGGTTCTTATGGCTACCACATCCTACGCAAACTTAGATTGTGCTATTATGAAGCGTGCATTCGAGATAGACTTGTGTAGTTCCGAAAGGATTCGAGGCCGAATCCTTCCTATTCAAATACAACTATACATCATCCGAATATAAGATCCATTCCGTTGAAATTGATTTGTATTATTTCAAGTATCTATAAACCAAAAATCAAGTATTTTAATTATATTTTTTCCATACATCAGATAGGGAAAATGTCAAATTAGAGTTATGGACGCAAACTCTGGAATCTCGAGGTTTTAGATTAAGTAGGTCAAAACAGAATATATGGAGTGTAAATTCAGTAAACAGGAAATCTGAGACTATAGTATTGTGAGACTAGATGGATAAGAAATACCGATAAGCAGTCATTTTAAGTACTTGGTTTCTATTATCCAAAAGGATGAGGAGATCGATAGTGATGTCAACCATAGGATCCAAGCCAGCTGGTTGAAATAGAGGAGCACAATAGAAGTTTTATGTGATCGTAACATTCCATTATGGCTGAAGGAAAAGTTTTATCGCACCGCTATTAGGCCAGCTTTGTTATATGATACAGAATGTTGGGTTATAAAGAGACATCATGCTCAGAAGATGAGTGTAGTAGAGATGCACATGCTTCGTTAGATGTGTGGTAACATGCGGAGAGATAAGGTGAGAAATGAGAATATTCGTACTAAGATAGGTATAGCCTCTATAAAAGAGAAGATGAGAGAAAATCGCCTACAATGGTTTGATCATGTGCGACGTAGATCTACAGATGCGCCAGTTCAGCGAGTAGAGCGTATCAATTTAGGGCAAGTTAAAGAGCGCAGGGAAGAGCGAAGAAAACATGGATGGATGCAATACGACAAGATATAGAGGCTAAAGGTCTTAGTGAAGGCATATTGCTCGATAGGAATGAGTGGAGAAAGCTGATCCATGTGCCCGATCTGGCGTAATTCTCTTTTGGTTTATGTAGCCTACCCCAAATACTTGGGACAAATGGCTTAGTTGTTGTTTGTTTGTTTGTTTGCATCAGATAGGGGAAAAAAGATCGTCTAAATAGTGAGTTGGTTAGTTTAATAGTGTAAAACATTTGAAATCTAATAAAAATTGATTTGTAAGGGTTTTAAATATGATTAAGTTGTCGGATCGAGAATTTGTATGTTTAAAGACAGATCTAATCAACTCACTACTTTCGGTCTTTCATTTTGTGTCGCTTGATTGATGGAAAAAAAATACTCAAAACATTTGGTTTTTGATTTTTAGTTACTTTAAATAATATATATCAACTTCAACGGAATGAATCTTTTTTGAATGTCGGATATTGGTATTTGATTGAGAACGATTCGGACTCGAATCCTTCCAGAACTACACAAGTCTCTCTCATTATAATTAGGCAAACTGGAAGGCCTCCTCCTCTTGTTGTTACCTCTTTTGTTGTTACCTGCAGAATGGCATAGGTGTTGAAACATTAGGTTAGTTAATTTTGCTCATGAGGATAAGTTCCAGCTGTGACCTAGTAAAATAAACTCTCAAACCAAGCACATTCCTTTTGGAAATCATGAGCAATGAATGATTTTGTGCAGTTACAAGGGAAAGGGCAAGACTTGATGGGCCTGCAGATCTCCAACGTGCATCACTGAAACCCACACATCTGACTGGCTTTGGCTAAAATGCACAGAAATTTTCTCCTTGTTTGAAGGTTTGATGTTCCTCATGGCCTTGCTTGACTCTTTTTATTTTTGTTCACCTTTTTAGGGCTCTGGATGCTCTGTGCAGCTTGTATACGAGTATAATGCCTCCGCATTTATTAATTATGATGAACTTCACTGTTATGTTACCAAAGTCTTGTTGTAAACTCTGATCAGTTGATGATGGACACAACCAAATTTAGTGGATGGCAATCTTAGCTCTCATCTATAATTTATTGCTTCCCTGTTGTGTTATTCTAGTAAGCATCTAAGTATAACAATATTACGTGAAGTGAAGTTAGTGTGAAACACAATATTATCAAAATTTATTATTAATTTCGGTGTTTAGTGTTTGTGTCTTACAAGATAGGTTAAGACAGTCGAGTTGGAAGATGAATGGAGAACAAATTACTAAACCGATATGGAGGTGGTTGGAGCAAAACTCTAAGATTTTAATCAAGTTACTGTTTTCCATTGATTTTGCAAAGGGAAAAACTTACAAAAAAGTGTCGAGGAACTAAATTACAAGTAATTCTTTGCAATAAGAAGATTATAAGTAGATCTCCTCTGAGATTTCTGGGGAAATGTGTCGGTAGGAATCTGATCAGCGCGCGATCACTTTATCCCTTTGACGATGCGATTGATCAGACAATTGGACTGCCGCCTGATGGGATTCCCTTCTCGCCTGGTTCAGGGAATCAGAGAACAGAAGGTCGGTAGAGCCCTCTTGTTACTTCTCGAGCTGCCTCCGCTTGGGAATTCCTTCTCGCCTGGTTCCGGAAATTCCTTCTCGCCTGGTTCAGGGAATCAAAACTCAAAATAATAATTCAAAATGCATAATTCAAAACTCAAAATAATAATAGGCTAACTTTTTCTCCCCCTTTTTGTCATACATCAAAAAGGGTAAACATTGTTAAAAATATTTTTCATGATTCCATAACACAAACATTCAATTCACCACAAATAAAGGAAAATATAGCATAGTCTAGTGGTTTTGTAAAAATATCGGTAAGTTAAAAATCGGTAGAAACATATTCAATTTCAATATCACCTTTCTCATAATGATCTCGAAGAAAGTGATACCGAATGTCAATGTGCTTAGTCTTACTATGTTGATTTGCATTCTTAGTCATATGAATAGTACTTGTATTATCACAAAATATTTTAATATGGTCAAAATGCAAATCATTATCAAGGAGAGTATGTTTCATCCAAAGAACTTGTGCACAACAAGCTCCGGCCGTAACATACTCCGCCTCGGCGGTTGAGAGGGCTACCGAATTTTATTTTTGGAAGACCATGAAACAAGACAATACTAAGAAATTGACATGTTCCACTTGTACTCTTCCTATCCACTTTACAACCCGCATAGTCGGCATCCGAAAAACTCGTCATGAAAAATTGTCCGGTCTTCGGATACCACAAACCCATTTCAATTGTGCCCTTAAGGTATCTAATAATGCGTTTTACCGCAATCAAATGGGACTCTTTAGGATACGATTGAAATCGAGCACAAAGACATACACAAAACATAATGTCCGGCCTACTAGCCGTTAAATACAACAAGCTACCAATCATGCTACGATAAAGCTTAATGTCTACACTTGTACCTTGTTCATCCTTGTCAAGCTTTGTGGTGGTAGCCATGGGAGTTTTGCTTGTCTTAGCCCCTTCAAGCCCAAATCTCTTGATAAGTTCCTTCGTATACTTGGCTTGATTGATGAAGATCCCATCCTTCCTTTACTTGATTTGGAGACCAAGAAAATAGTTAAGCTAGCCCATCATAGACATCTAAAATTTCTCATTCATGCATGATTCAAAAACTTTGCAAAGATTTTCATTAATAGAACCAAATATGATATCATCAACATATATTTGAACTATAAGTATATCATTTTCAATATGTTTTGTAAACAAAGTAGTATCTATTTTTTCTTTATTAAAACCATTAGAAATTAGAAATGAAGAAAGTTTTCATACCAAGCCCTAGGGGCTTTGTTTAAAACCATAAAGAGTTTTGTCAAGTTTGAAAACAAAATCCGGATGTATAGGATCAACAAACCCAGGGGGTTGTTCAACATACACCTCCTCTTTAATAAATCCATTTAAGAAAGCACTTTTTACATCCATTTGAAAAAGTTTAAAATCTTTATAAGAAGCAAATGCAAGTCATCTGTATAGCTTCAAGCCGTGCTACGGGTGCAAAGGTTTCCTCAAAATCGATACCTTCGACTTGAGTGTAACCTTGGGCCACTAACCTAGCTTTATTCCTAACAACATTTTCTGACTCATCCAACTTGTTCTTAAAGATCAACTTAGTTCCAATTGTTGGTCTATCGTGGGGCCTAGGAACAAGATGCCAAACTTGGTTGTACTCGAATTGATTGAGCTTCTCTTGTATGGCTAGCAACCAATATGAGTCGCCCTCGGCTTCGAGGATGTTCTTTGGTTCAAAGTGAGAAATAAATGCATAGTGCCCATAAAGATCATGAAGTTTAGAACGAGTAGTTACCCCTTTTGATACTTCACCTATAATAAAATCCTTGGGATGATGTGGATTGTATCTCTAATCTTTTGGAAGTGGTTGAGTAGTCTCCACTTCAACTTCTTGAATTTCATTTCCTTGAACCTCATTTTCTTGAACTTTATTTCTTTCATCATCCTTTGGCATGTCTTCAAGAGTAGGTGAGTCCTTCAAAGTAGTTCTCTCCATATCTTCATTTAGGGAATCTATTTCTATAACATTCTTAACAAACACATTAGATTTCTCAAACTTCACATGTATAGATTCTTCAATAGTCAAGGATGACTTATTGAAAACTCTATAAGCTTTACTAGTATTAGAGTAACCAACAAAAATTGCTTCATAAGACTTTTCATCAAATTTACCTAAATTATCTTTAATATTCAAAACAAAACATTTACAACCAAAAACTTTAAAGTATGAAACATTTGGCTTTCTAGAAAAATAGATCTCAAAAGATGTTTTTGAAGTATTTTTGCATAAGAAAACCCTATTTGATATGTAGCAAGATGTGTTAACGGCCTCGGCCCCTAGATAATGAGGGAGACCATATTCATTTATCATTGTCCTAGCCATCTCTTGTAATATACGATTTTTTCTCTCAACGACTCCATTTTGTTGTGGAGTTCTACGACAAGATAGTTCATGCTTAATTCCATGTTCTTCACAAAAAGTGGTAAAGGGTTGGTTATTGAATTCACCACCTCTATCACTTCTTATTCTTAAAATAGAAGAATCTTTTTCCTTTTCAACTCTTTTCTTAAAGGCTTGAAAATATGAAAAGGCTTAATTTTTGTGTTCTAAAAAGAAAACTCAAGTAAAACGAGAGAAATCATCAACTAAAACGAAAGCAAAACGATTCTCACTTAGACTTTTGGTTTGAGTAGGACCAAACAAATCCATATGGATCAACTCCAAAGGTCGTGATGTCATGATATCCTTGATTGATTTGAAAGAGGACTTGGTTTAGAAAAATTTCATAAGTTGGCACGCATCGCAAATGCGGACCTTTTCAAAGTTCAAGCAAGGAATACCTTTTACCATTTCCTTGTTGTTTAATCTAGATAGATGGTCAAAAGAAATGTGGCCACCTTTTACCATTTCCTTGATGTTTATCTAGATAGATGGTCAAAAGAAATGTGGCCTGATCTCCTGTGCCACAACCAAGAGTCATCATCGAGGGCTTTCAAACAAGTAGCATTGCATAGCATATTAGACATGTCAATCATGTATACATTGTTTTCACGAAATTCAGAAAATATACATGTATTGGATTGTCTATCAATAACTCTACATGCTAGGTTATCAAAAACAACATCAAAACCTTTATCACAAAGTTGACTAACACTCAAGAGATTATGCTTGAGGCCATCAACTAAAAAACATTTTCTATTAAAGAAGATGTACCAAGTTTAACATTACTAATACCAATGATCTTTCCTTTGGCGTCATCTCCGAAGGTGACGGTGCCACCTTCATGGTATCTTGATAGGGTTGCAAAGTTGTTGATATCCCAAGTCATGTGCCTTGAGCAACCACTATCAAGATACCACAATCCTTTACGTCGTTGGGCCTTAGAATGTACCTACATCATTTAACAAATTTGTTAACTTTGGTACCCAAACTTTCTTGGGTCCTTGAAAGTTAGTATCCCGAACCCAAACATGATTATGCGATGCATTAATCCTATCATAGCAAAATTTAACTAAATGACCTTTACGGCCACAATATGTGCATGAAAAGACTTTACCATACATGAATGCATGATGTGTGTGTGGGGTGTGGGCATGTTTAGGGTGCTTGGCATGATGTAAAGGTTATGATTTATGAACATGAGTATGAATAGCATGTGAATGTTTCTTTGGGACATGTTTCTTAGAAACATAGCCTCTAGTCTATTTTTATCAAATTCACATTTCATCAAAACAATCCTAATGAATCAATTTTCTCTTTTAGCATGGAAATTTCATTTTCATCAATTTATGAAAATTTACCTTTGCAAGAAATTTTATAGTTATCAAAATCCTTTTGTGCAGAAACAAGAGTAGAAAACAATTCATCCTTTTCTTTTGTAAGAGTGAAGACTTTGTGATTGAGAGATTCATTTTCCTTTTTCATTTTCAAGTATTTCTTTTTGAGAAAATCATAGTTATAAGATAGTTCTTCAAAAGTTTCTCCTAGTTCATTTATAGAAAGCTCACAATCAATAGATATATCGGGAGTTACCTTACTTGTGCTTTCATTTGCCATGAAGCACATGTTGGCGGTGTCGACTTCCTCATCGGATTCACTCTCCGAATTCCAAGTAGCCTTTAAAACTTTCTTTTTGTATGGCTTCTTAGAAGTGGAGGGTTTGCTTTTGTTTTTCAGGCATTCCGCAACAATATGACCTGGTTTCCGGCATTTAAAGCAAATGATTTTCTTCTCATCTTTACCTTGCCATCTCCTTCTATTTTGAACTTTGCCTTATTGTACATTCTCCGAACATTCTTTACAAGAAGAGAAAGATCTTCATCATCCTCTTCTTCATCATCGTCGTCGAATAGGTGGAAGAACTCTTGAAGGCGATAGCTTTCTTCTTGGGAGGAGCCATCTCTTCTCTTGCTTTTCTTTCCATCTCATGGGTCTTGAGATTCCCAATGAGACTGATAAGCTCCATTTCTTCTTTGTCATTGAGCTCCTTCAAAGTTGTGGCTTTGACTTCCCAAGATGGAGGGAGTGCACAGATGATCTTCCTCACCTTTTGGTCGTTGTCAATAGCATCACCTAAAGAAGAAAGTCCATTAGTAATCTTTGTAAATTTAGTAATCATATCATCTATGGTTTCATTCTCTTACATAGAAAAATTTCATATTAGGAACGAAGAAGGTCGATTTTTGCCCTCTTTACTTGTGAAGTTCCCTCATCAGTGACAAGTAAGTGAGTCCAAATCTCATGTGCGGATTTGCAATGAATGACTCTTGAAATATCATCGTCATTAAGAGCTTGAAGTAAGGCATAGTGTGCCCTAGTATTAGCATCAAACTCCTTCGTGGTAATATCAGACCAAGTGTCCTCATCACCAAGGGGTGCACTAAATGTTTGGTCACCGCCTTTGCAACTCGGCTTTCTAAGGATTGCAAAAATACGGTCATCTTAACCTTCCATATAGGAAAGTTAAGGTCATCAAACTTGGGTGGGGTCTTAATTCCTTCGGCCATTTTTTTTACTAAGTGTATGAGGATGAAAAATGAATATAGTGATTAGCAATATAGGATCTCTCTAAGGTTGTTAAGCGAAGAGCCTAGAGACCAATGCTCTGATACCAATTGAAAAACACCTAGAGGGGAGGGTGAATAGGTGTTAATGCTAATCTAATGATCTTTTTAAACAAGAATGAAAGTATGATACAAACGGTCACTCAAAATAAGAAATTGAAGCCGAATTTCCCGTGAAGGGCTCTAGAACTTCTCCTCTTTGATTCCTCTAGATTATGAGTTGAGGCGCGTATTTGCTTTCTTGTTGAGATGAATAGAGACCAAAAAATGTAAGTAATGAAATGGATGCAAATAATGAAGTGCAAGAAAGAGGTATCACAAGATAAAAGTAAAGCAATGAAAAACAATAAGGAAACCAATCGCAAACACAAGGAATTTATTTCGAGGTTCGAGCCACCGCTCTACGTTCCCGCCTTCACCACTGTGAAGGATTTCCACTATATCCACTGAGAAAATTACAAGAGGTCTACACAAGACCGGAGTACCGAACTCCCACCAATCCAACCTCTAGACAAGAGGGATTTCAACACAAAGAACTATAAGTAACAAAGTGATCAACAAGAATCACACACTTCTCTCTTACAACTCCTTATAGAATGGGAATGATTTTTGGCTCAAGAAGTGTAGTTAGATAAATTTAGTTGAAAAGAGTAAGGAAAACGCTTTAAAACAACTGAAAAACTTTGACCAAGAATGCACTTTAGAATTGAGAGCTTGAAAAACTTTTCTTCTCTTTTTGAAACACAAAACAACGGTATTTTTCTTGATTTTCACAAGTGACCAATGCCATCTATTTATAGGGATTATAAGAGGTCTAATCATCATTATAACTAGTTTAATAGGTCAGGAAATAGCCCCCAAAAATTCAGAGATAGCTTCTAAAACATCACAATCAAATCCAAGAAACAAAACTCAGAAAACTAGCCGTTGGGACAGCTGGCGGCTGTCGATCGACCGGAGTCAAACTTGGCAACTAGCCTTAGACTCGGGTCGGTCGACCGGAGGCTAAACAAAAACAACACTTTGTTCTATCGGTCGACTGGCCCGGTCGACCGACAAAACCCGAGAGTAAGGGTCTGTCAGTCGGTCGACCGGTAGACGTGCACAAAACGTGCACGCCAAAAACACAAGGCCCGGTCGACCGGTGCGGTCGACCGATCAGGCTTGAACTGGAGCCGGTTGACCGCCCGGTCGACCGTTGGGCCTGAAACAGGATTTTTATAGGAAAAATTTTGAACTTTGAAAAAATTTTAAAATAATTTTGTAAGGCTATATGATTAAGTAGCATGCTATAAAGGTTAGTATACATGATATAAATATGATATAAAAATATAAAATAATTTAAGTCATGTATAACAATCAAGACATGCACCTAAATCAATTAACCAAAACAAAAACCGTATTTTGAAAAATGAAAGTGTGTGTGTGTGTTTTCTTGAGCCAACTTATCATAACCTCATTCTTTAACAAACTAATTCTTACAAAGGTTCTAGGTGACTACAAGGTCTTCAAATGGGCTCTCCATATGCGATGTTGAAAAGCTTGAATCTTTGAACCCGAAATGAAACAATCTTGAGTCAAAAATACCTTCCTTTAGGGAAGAAGAAATCTTGAATCCTTAGAACCCTGAAACACACTTAAACACTAAAATGATTAGTATAAATAACTATATATGTTTTGTAATCATCAAAACTCAAAAATCGGGTGATTGTAACCTTGGGCCAACAAGTGTATATGATGGTAACGTATCTGTGTGTCAGTGTATATGTAACAATATCTGCGAATTGTGATAGATGTACATGAAATGACTGTCTGGTGTATCAGTGATGTGATGACAGTATTAGGGTGCAATCCATCAGCTTATATCAGTATTTGTTACATTATTATGATTTTGTTCGATATCATAAGTGAATTTTATATAAGGTTCTATTTTCAAACTCTTCATAACCATTTTAATATTTATTAGTGTCGCATTATAGAATATATTCATCTACTTTATTTTTAAATCAAGAAACAAAATAATAAGGATTATTAGTTAATAATTATCTTCAAATAGCTATCATGCATATTTAATTTACAGTGACTTATCACTTAGTGTATTTCTTAAATAATATTCATAATGATTTATCGGTCATCACGATTCAATACCTAAGGCAACCGATCAATTTCACTAACCTGATAAAATATAATTATGAAAGAAAAGCACTCACAAATTGGCCATGGGAAGGTAGCTCTGTTCCCCACAATCGCAACGGTTTCAGGATCGTCCAAATCAGACTCCGGATGCTCCAAATATCGCCCAAACACTAAAAATAAGAAAATATGGGTTAAATATGTAATAGTTGAGGTTCAAAATGTAATACATATTATTTAGCTAGGGGATTTATGTAATATTACCTTTATTAGGTTTTGGATGCGGGTTTGGTAAGATAACGGGTCGGTTTTAGATCCAAAACCCAAACCCATTTGACTTATCTGAATATGGGTTAATGGGTTAACGGTTATAAACCCAACCTAATAACGGGTTCGGGTTCACACTCTTTACGGGTTGTGAACCCAATCCCCAGAATAACAATAGCAGCGATAGCAGCTACTGCTGCCGCTGCACTCCGCCGCGATCCGCTGGCCGGCGGCGAGGAAGGGCTGGCGGCGGCGAGAAGGGGCCACGCCACCGCCGGCGGTGGCTTTGGGCACGGAGAACGAGAAGGGAAGATAGAGAGAAAGAAAGAGAGGGAGAAGCTCAGTAAGAAGAAGAAGAAAAAGAAGAAGAAGAAAGGAAAAGAAGAAGAAGAAGAAAAGGAGGAAGAGGAGTAGTAGGAAAAGGAGGGAAGGGGTGGTGCCCGGTGGCGCGCCGGCCGCTGGAGTGCGCTGGCCTACCAGCGGCAAGGCCTCCGGCAGGTCTAGCCTCCAAGGTTGAGAACAGAGAGAGGTGAAGAGAATAAGCGGAAGAGAGTGAAGTGGAAGAGGGAGAGGGAGGGAGGGAGGGGGGGAGAGAGAGAGAGCAAGGAATGAGAATTAGAGAGGGAGAGAGATAAAGATTTTAAGGGGAAAAGAGAGAGAGAAGGCAGTGGTTAGGCGGTGGAGAGAAGGCGTCTGAGAAATATTCAAAGAAATGGAGAAGAAGAAAAAAAGAAGAAATTTTATTTAATATTATTTAATAAAATTTTAATTGGGTCAAAAATTGACTAGTTCCGAACAGTTCCCAAAATTTTTGTAAAATAGAGAATATTATATTGAGAAGTAATGTGAAATCAGATTTTAGAAATTCCATCCAGTTTGCAAGTTAAAATCTTGAATATATCGCCGATACAGGGCGACACCGGTATTATTTAGCAGGGGGTTTATGTAATATTACCTTTATTGGGTTTTGGATGCGGGTTTGGTAAGATAATGGGTCGGGTTTGGATCTAAAACCCAAACTCATTTGACTTATCTGAATATGGGTTAATGGGTTAACGAGTATAAACCAAACCTAATAATGGGTTCAGGTTCATACCCTTTATGGGTTGTGAACCCAATCTCTGGAATAACAACATCAGCGACAACAGCTACTGTTGCCGCTGCACTCCGCCGCGGCTAGTCCGGCCAGCAGAGCTGGCCGGCGGTGAGGAAGGGCTGGCGCTGCTGGCCGGCGGCGAGGAAGGGCTGGCGGCGGCGAGAAGGGCCGCGCCACCGCCGACGGTGGCTCTGGGCGCAGAGAACGAGAAGGGTAAAGAGAGGGGGGGGAGAGAGAGAAGCACAGTAAGAAGAAGAAGAAGAAGAAGAAGAAGAAAGGAAAAGAAGAAGAAGAAAAGGAAGAAGAAGAAAAGGAAGAAGAGGAGTAGGAAAAGGAGGGAAGGGGTGGAGTCCGGTGGCGCGCCGGCCTGCTAGCGGCAAGGCCGCCGGTGGGTCTGGCCTCCAAGGTTAAGAACAGAGAGAAAGGAAGAAAGTGAGGGAAGAGAGTGAACGAGAGAGAGAGAGAGAGAGAGAGAGAGAGAGTTAAAGAGCGAGAGAATGAGAATTAGAGAGGGAGAGGGAGAGAAATTTTAAGGGGAAAGAGAGAGAGAGAAGGCGGTGGAGAGAAGGCGTCTGGGAAAAATCCAAAGAAATGGAGAAGAAGAAAAGAAGAAGAAATTTTATTTAATATTATTTAATAAATATTTTAATTGGGTCAAAAATTGACTAGTTCCGAACAGTTCCCAAAAATTTTGTAAAACAGAGAATATTATGTTGAGAAGTAATGTGAAATCAGATTTTAGAAATTCCATCCAGTTTGCAAGTTAAAAATCCTGGAATGTATCGTCGATATCGGGCCACACTGGTTTGGCCCGATTTTTGATAAATTTAGAAAAATCTTCAAAAATACTATAACGTAGATGATATATTCTAAGATAAAAGGTGAAAGCAGATTTTCAAAATTTAACTCTGTTTGTGAAATAAAAATCATAAAGCTGATTATTGGTATCGGTCGACACCGACTACGGAGATTTTTCAAAATAATCCAGAAAAATTTCAGAAAATTTTGAAAAATTTAAAATATTAAAAAATAATATCTAAACTGAAATTGGCTCAATCTATCTACCAAGAAGGTCAAATCAACTTTATATGTCATATCAGGTACTGATACTGTGATACGTACATCAAGGATCGGGGGTTACAACTGTCATGAACTTTTCACGTCACCCGAACAGACGGCGATTTTTTAATCGCCATCATTTCTTTTTACCGATGATTTTTAACCACCGAGAAAGACCATTTTTATTGCAATGCATGTAGAGAATGTGTGTGTGTGTGTACATATGTGTGCGTGTGTGTATATATACATATAAAGAGAGAGAGGGACTTATATAGTTCTGGAAGGATTCGAGCCTGAATCCTTTCCACTCAAATACTATGCTATGATATTCAGATATAAGGTCCATTTCTTTGAAGTTGATCTATATTATTTAAAGTAACCAAAAAAAAAATCAAGTGTTTGGAATACTTTTTAACATCCATCAAGTAAGGCCAAAACAAATAGCCAAAAATAGCATATTGCATAGATCTATGTCTTTAGGCATACAAATTCTCAATCTAACTATTTGATCATGATCTAGATATTTAAAAACCCTTATATATCAATTTTTTTAGGTTTTAAATATTCTACACCGTTAAACTAACCAACTCACTATTTTCGGCCATCCATTTTGCGCCTACTTGATGGGCAAAAAATGTTCAAAATACATGTTTTTTGGTTTTTAATGACTCTAAATAATAAAGATCAACTTCAACGGAGTAAATCTTTTATTTGAATGTCGTAGCATGGTATTTGAGTGTGAAGGATTTGGGCCCAAATCCTTTCGGAACCACACAAGTCTATCTCTATATATAAGTATATGTGTATATACTTGTATTTGAATATCGTAGCATGGTATTAGAGTGAAAAGGATTCGGGCCCAATTCCTTTTGAAACTACACAAGTCTATCTCTATGTGCGCGCGCGCGCAAGACATACATAGGACATGCTATAAAGTTGCTAGATTTAATTAGCTCAATGTCATAATTATTATTTACTAAAAGAGGACTTCATAGAGAAGATAACATATAAATGGGTATTTTGATCGTGATATTGACATATTTGAATAGAGTAATACTTTCATACCTTTTTTTTGGTTTATCCACTGGCGCACCCAACACTTAAAGTAAGTGGGATCCATATTACCTTAATATTGGTGATATTCACCGGAGTCCATGTGCTTTAGTGTCGGGTATGCTGGTAGGTAAGGCCCATTTGGGCATGAAAATTATTTTTCATTTGAATATACTCAAAGTAATTTGATTCTCATAATATCTGCATTTGTGTAATATTTCTCAGATTCAGGTTGACAAATGTGAAAAACGAATTGTGGATGATGTGTACACCCACGCACATGTTCTTGATGTTTTTCTTGTTTTTTTCAATACACATCATACATGTTACGTACGCATGGAAAGAGTGACCATGGCATGTGGTGTTAGATCTAATTTAATTCCATACAAGATCCCATACATGTATAGCCTCTTTATCACGATCAAAGAGAATGAGAGTTTTAGGCATACCTAATTCCATCGGATGTCGTACGTTGCACGATCTCGAGGATGCTGGAGTTGAAGGAGCGGATTCTTCTCTCCAGCTACCAAGTTCTCTTCTTTATCCTTAGAGGAGATGAGAGGCTTCGAAGAGAGAGATTGTCATTGTAGTGGAGAGGGAACCCAACACATGATATATATATATATATATAGCATTAAGGAAACCTAGTTCAACTCATCATAGATTTAGGCCCTTGATTTATAACATGAGTTCCACACATGTAGATGACTCCCACATTTTAATTTAAATACACTCATGGCTAAGTGTAATTGAAAACGTGTCTAGATCTAAATTATTTAGGCTTGATCAATTCTTTATTGGGTCAAACAACATAGGTTAAGTGGGTGGGTATAAATATCCAATTGACTTGATTAGCCCAAATTAAATTAGACATTAATGCATAATAAGTCTAATGATCGGGAGAAAACCGTGCACGAAAAGAGTGTATGTTTTGAAATCAAGAGTTCGATACTTCCGTTATAGCATAGAGGCTAAACGGGTCGAATCCACAGGGACGGAAAGCGATAGAAGCTTTACTGGTTGATTCACTGTGTGTTAAAGTTTCTTTTATGTTTTAAAGAATCAAAAGAGAAGAAAATAAAAAGTGAAAAGAGAAGAGTACGGTGAAACACGAAGAAGTGGGACCATAGAAGATAAGATATTTGTGATTTTTGAGATATATCTAAACAAAATAAAAAGAGAAAGAAAATTCATGACTACTAACTACTAATTGCTCCACTAACACGCTAACCTCTTAGTGATAGTTACCTCACATGTATCCTTGACCATCACTAGTCTTTGGTTCAAGAGCGTTTTAAAACATGACCGATAAGATAACTCATCACATCCAAACTCAATAAACAAGTCTAAACTACACTTAAACCATCAAAACTAAACAAGAATAAGTATGGAGTAAAGTAATGTTAACTTGTTAAAGAGTTAGGATGTTAGAGTGTTAGATCCATCATCATGAGCCATCAATGGCTCTTGCAAGAGCAAGACCAAGTAGAGGCTATTAGATTCATGTGGATTATCAAGTAAGAAGTTAGTAAGTTAGTGGTTAGTAATTAGTTGCCATGAGAGAAAATTAGCTAAGCGTGTAAAAGGAGTTAGAGAGAAGAAAACAAAGAGAGGTAAAGAAACCTTTCATATAACGTCACCTTCCATTACAAGCACTCTTACTTTCCAACTATGTACCACTCTTTCTCCTATTATAAGATCCACAAGAAATGAAAAATATAAAGAGGAAGAAGAAGAACTAACCTAAACTATCCTAAGAAGAAGAAACTACTCTAAAACTATACTAAAACTCCTCAAAACTTCTTCTCCTTCAGCTCTGAAAATCCCAGGGCTTTTATAGACGAAAGGGGGCACAGAGCCGCGCGTCAAATCTCTGCACGCGGCTCCACAACATTGCCGCGGAAACGTGACAAATGCTGTGTTTTCGCGGTAATGCTCGGGAAGCGCGCGCAGCGCCGCCTGCTGCGCGCTTCCTGGTTGTCCCCTTGTCGGCTGTACTTTTTGATTTCCGGATTTGGGACCCTAGTTTTGACGAAATCACCCTAAAAAATCAATGGCTATCTTTGTAGGCTTTTAATTACCAATTAAATGGTGATTTTGGGTCTTCTTCTTTATTTCATGCCATGAACCCAGAACATGCGAGAGAGGTATTATTAACAGGATTTAATATTTAATAAATGTGAAGATGTGATATGAAATATGTAATTTTAGAGACTAATCACACCCCCACACTTATCTTTTGCTCGTCCCGAGCAAAACAAAAACTAAGAAAATTATTACACCACTTTAGCTTGTGAAGCGATTGCACTGAGCGTGTGCAACAAGCCGTTAAACCTCTAGGTTTCCCCTAGAGAAGGAGTTTTGTCCCCTAAGGGTTTTCAGCGGATAACACACACAAAATTCATAAAGAAAGAAATCAAGTGTTAGTATTTTGAAAACGCATTTTGAAATAGAGAAAAGTGTTAAAATATTTTTATAAACTTTAAGTGATCCAAGTTATAGGTTAAGCAGAAATTATTTTTCCTTAATCTAAGTCGAAATACAAAATCTTATTATAAATTAAATATAAGAATTTAAAATTTAATTGATTCTTTGATTTTTCATAAAACTCTTAAAAAATATGCACTTTGTGAATTGTGAAGAATTTTGGGATATCAAGTCTAACTTTCATGCCATTCATTTATATCAATTTTTTTTCCTTAGTTTTCTTAGGTTTTCTAGCTTATATGAATAATAAACCTTTAGCCGGTGACTCCCAAACCATATAGTTTTAGGGCACCAGATGAGAAAATATTACTCGAACTTAAGGACTAGAGTAAATAAGGCCATAAAACTAAAGGAGATTATTTTGTTTTTGTCCACCATTTTAGGCGTGAATAATCATGCTTCCTGAGGCATAATTACCCAACTTCAATAAGTGATTTTATCATTATTTTTTAATTATTTTTTTGTGACATTTATTTATGACATTTTCAATCTTTGCTTCAATCCCAAAAATTGTGTAAGTGTGAATTGCATATATCTAAGGCAAGAAATTCAAGATAAAAATATCTTTCTAATCTTACTTTCTTATCCTAAAATTTAAACAAGATCTATTATTTTGACTCAGTTTAAAATTCATAATTTTAGGCCTTCCTGATTCCTAAAATAATCTTAATTTTCTTAAAAATAAATCAAAACTGTTTCTCTTATTTCAAAAAGTTTAGATAAAGAAAAGAAAAAAGTTTTATACAAAAGAATTTTTTTAAAAAGATCCTAAAAAGAAGTGTAAAAGAAAGGAATGTAAAACTAACTATATTTGTAAATCCTCCCCCACACTTATCTCATGTGTTGTCCTCAATGCATCGTGAATGTGTATATACATGAAACAAATGGGAAGGAAAGAAAAATTACCTCATGGTGGAGGCTCCGGTGGTGGTCTGATTAGGCCAAGCGTTGCTACCCAATTCAGAAATCATGGATCTTGCAGAAACCCACCAGTGATCTCTCTAATATGACCCAGTAAAAGAATGATTGAGTGAATGGTTTTATTTAAAAAATTATCCCCATCTAATTTTCAATTTTCAAAATAATTACTGAATATTTTTTCAACATCCTTGTCTAACAATGAAGTGTGATTTTGGGAGATGATTGATTTGGACTCGAATAGAACAGGAAGAAAAATCGATACCGACTCGAGAAATTGACTAAGATCAAGTCGAGATTCAATAGGGAGAGTCGAAATTAGTTCAAAAATGGGGTCCAAACCAAAGAATTTATGTTCACACACTTTCCCCATCACTGAAGTGTGATCATAAGATATTGGTGAGTCAATTTCACGGTGTACTAGTACAAATTCAATGTTGACTTCAGAATAGAGAAAAATCTGATAAAGATATCGAGTCATTATTGAATCAAAGAGTGAAATGGAGTCACCAACTTGAGGTTCAGGATCACTTTCAAGCTCAAGTTCAATTTCGAGAAAAGGATAACTTGCTAAAATATCAAGATGGTTCTCAAAATTTTGGACAAGTTCAAATGGATGTAATGAATTGAATCTTGATTTTTTTTCAAGGAAGGAATGTGCATGGGTGAAGTGATTGATTCAAGTTCAAAACTTATGAGAATCAAAACTGGCTCAAGAACGTTACTTAGTTCAGATAACACTACAGGAGTCGATATTGATTCAAGAATTGGACTCGAATCACTAAATTAAAGTTCAGATTCACATTCATCTTCAAGTTCAATTTCAGGAAATGGATAATTTGCCAAACTATCAAGAGCTTGATGTTGGTCAAGTTCAGGTTAGTATGATGAAATTGAAGCTGGATTTCCAAAATGACATGATTCTTGAGTCATATGAACATCTGATGGACACATGGGAACTCAATCATATTTTGCAATATTTGCTTGGTTTCTTGCACGGATTCCATAGATTTTTTCCCACAATGATTTTTCTTTGAATGTTTCTAAAGAAAAACTATATGAATTTTAGAAATTTTGTAGACATAATAAGGCCATCATGTTTTCAAATTATTTTTGGGCCTCTATCACTTCTTCCAAAGTCTTTTGCAACGATGATTTTTCTTCAATTACTGGTTCAGGAAAGGAGGATATGAAGCTGAATCGGGGAATGAATATTATGAAAATTGTGGATAATGTGGTTGAAAATTTTGACTCAGGAGAAGTGAATCCCCATGAACTCTGTGAAGAGTAGAAGTTATTTTGAAAATTATAGTCACAGGATTGGGATATGGGTCATATTGAGTCGGATAATCCCAACTCAGCATATGTGGTCGATTCATGTTGTACATAGCCTGATCAGAATTATCCGAGTCAAATGAGGTCGGAGTGAAATATGGATTCATATTAGAATTGAAATTTTTTTATTAAAATCTATTTCACAATTTATAAAAAAGAAAACAAACAA
This sequence comes from Agave tequilana, assembly GCA_038442645.1. Taxonomy (NCBI): domain Eukaryota; kingdom Viridiplantae; phylum Streptophyta; class Magnoliopsida; order Asparagales; family Asparagaceae; genus Agave; species Agave tequilana. The sequence continues at coordinate 137,625 of JAVJIF010004900.1, forward strand.
ACAAACAAACAAATAAAGAAAAGAAGAAAACAACCTACGCTAGAGTTGACTTAGGCCTAAACGACTCCTAACTGGTTAGACTGTCCACGGGGGGTACATTGTCAGAATCTGACCACGAGTTAATCTGCTAGGTAGGGGCAAGATCAGTGGGAGGTATCTGTGTCAGAGCAACGGTCACTGTTCTTCGAGGTTTCACCTTTCAATCCCCAACCTTCGATACCGATTTGATAAAAGTCAACTTCTAACAACTTTCCCCTTAGGTCAATCTTCTAAATAAGTCCGAGATGTCCCTAGGGGCAACGTCTAGCAATTTTTATTAAGGCTTAGTTGTGTGAGTGAGGAGGTGATTTTGGGTTAAGGGAGGGTAATGACTTCCCCACCTTATGTTGTATTGGGATTTGCCCTTAAGTTTAATTTGTGTAAGTATGCAATATATATAAGAATGAACACACAAAGAGAGTAAATCACCCACGTGTTTATCCTAACTATATGCAATGCAATATGTACACGTCCGTCAAGATCACAACAACATAAGAATAAAATACAATATATTGGAATTGAAATCGACACGTGCCTAGATGCAAATATCTAAACCGTTTTAAAATATCCAATTACCGTATTTTAGTTCTTAAAATTATTATAGTGCACAAGTAATATAAATAAAAAGTAGCAGCAGAATATAATAATATACAAGAATTTATCCAACCATACAAAAGCAAGTGTGAACTTCTGCAATGCTAAAAATTTAACCTGCACACCAAAAAAAGAAGAGAAGTTAACAAAAATGTGAAATCAAACCGTGCCCATCCCCGGCAACGGTGCCAAATTTGATCGGGGGAAAACCGTGCATGAAAAGAGTGTATGTTTAGAAATCAAGAGTTAAATGTGTGTGCTTTGGCTTCCTCGATATTTCCGTTATAGCATAGAGGCTAAACGGGTCGAATCCACAGGGACGAGAAGCGATAAAAGCTTTAGCGGTTGATTCATGTGTGTGTTAATGTTTCTTTTATGTTTTAAAGAATCAAAAGAGAAGAAAAAAAGTGAAAAGAGAAGAGTACGGTGAAACACGAAGAAGTGGGAACATAGAAGATAAGATATTTGCGATTTTTGAGATATATCTAAAAATAAAGTAAAAAAGAGAAAGAAAACTCATAGTTACTAACTACTAATGGCTCTACTAACATGCTAACCTCTTAATGATAGTTGCCTCATATGTATTCTTGGCCATCACCAGTCCTTGGTTCAAGAGCGTTTCAAATATGACCGATAAGATAACTTATCACATCCAAACTCAACAAACAATTGCAAGCTATACTTAAACCATCAAAACTAAACAAGAGTAAGTATGAAGTAAAATAATGTTAGCTTGTTAGAGAGTTAGGATGTTAGAGTGTTAGAATCCATCATCATGAGCCATCAATGGCTCTTGCAAGAGCAAAGTCAAGTAGAGGTTATTAGATTCATGTGGATTATCAAGTAAGAAGTTAGCAAGTTAGTGGTTAGTAGTTAGTTGCCATGAGAGAAAATTAACTAAGCATGTAAAAGGAGTTAGAGAGAAGAAATAAAGAGAGGTAAAGAGAGAACCTTCATAGATTGTCACCTTCCATTCAAGCACTCTTGCTTTCAACCATGTACCACTCTCTCTCCTATTACAAGATCTACAAGAAATAAAAATATAAAGAGGAAGAAGAAGAATTAACCTAAACTACCATAAGAAGAAGAAACTACTTTAAAGCTACACTAAAACTCCTCAAAACTTCTTCTCCTTCAGGTCTGAAAATCCCAAGGCTTTTATAGACGAAAGGTGGCACCAGGGGGCCTATACAGAGCCGCGCGTCAAATCTCGGCACGCGGCTCCACAACATTGCCACGGAAACGCGGCATCGCGTTTCCGCGGTAATGCTTGGGAAGCGCGCACAGCGCCGCCTGCTGCGCGCTTCCCGGTTGTCCCCCTATCGGTTGTACTTGCTGTTTTCAGATTTGGGCCCTTGGTTTTGACGAAACCACCCCAAAAATTAATGGCTATCTTTGTAGGCTTTTAATCATCAATTAAATGGTGATTTTTGGTCTTCTTTTTCATTTCATACCATGGACCTGAAACATGCAAGAGAGGTATTACTAACAGGTTTAGTATTAAATAAATGTAAAGATGTGGTATGAAATATGCAATTTTAGAGACTAATCATCTAACAATCTCCCACTTGGGCCCAAAACAGAGGTCAGATAAACCCGTAATGGCTAATTGAAGTTTCATTGATAAAACGGGTCTGCCGTACTTATCGGGTCTAGATCAAACCCGGCCCGCAATAGTTAAGTTATGAGTTTTCTTAATGGGTCGGCTTTAATAAACTGAATAAAACCCGATTAACTTAATGTGAGATTAGGTTTCTTTATTTGAATAGAATTCTACACACAAAAATTCTTTTAATAGATTAGAATTCTATCTCAACCCTAAAACCCAAATCAATCTCAATAATTTAATTAGGAATAGTTTCCTTATTAGATTAAAATTATATCTCTAATTTTTTTAATCCTAATTAATCTCTTAATCTCTTTAATTAAGAAACTCAAAATCCATTTTTTTTTTTTGTTATCACCATGGCTCGTCTTAGGCCTGTTTGGTTAAGGTGGAAGTGAGGAAGTAAGGAAGTGAGGAAGTGGTATTAGTTCCCTTTGGAACTTGGGAATTGGTTAGTAAGTTTTCCGTGTTTGGATGTTGTTGGGAAGTGTGGTTTGGAAATGTTATGTCTTTTTCGGTGTTTGGATGGTAATGTAAAAGTGGAAGTAGAAAAGTTGACCACAAAGTTGACCGCAAAATAATATTTAAATAAAATTAATTAAGAAAAATAAAAAATGAACTATAATTAGAATGCAAGTGAGATTTACATGATCAAAAAATTAACTGTTTTGTGCTACAACTTATTACAAATGAGATTTACATGACCACAAAATTAACTGTAGCACTCAGGAAGTGAGAAATGGTCGTGTAAAAGAGAAAAGAAAAAGAAGAGAGGTTTTCTTATTTTCTTTTTTCGGTGTTTAAATAGATAGGGAAGTGAGCAATTATACTTCCCCATTTTCTTACTTCCGCCCACTCCTTCCTTGCAACCAACACGCCGGTGATCAAACGATTTGGGCCCTTGGGCCAGATGTTTATCCTAATTTTCAGGACTAGTCAGAAGTTGGCTGCCAAATTGATATGGCCCCTCTTCGACCCAACGTGTTGCTGGGCCTTTCCTTGGAGAGCGAGCTAAGCCCAATCGTTCAGTTTTCTATGCTTGGTCGACGATCATAAAGGGGTGAAGCCAATGGATGTATGCTCCAAAAAAAAAAAAAAAATGTTAAAAGTAGTATCTGTCATTCACACCATTAGGCGCGAGGCAAAACAGACTCGTAACACGCCTACGCATGTAGGCGGGCCTACATGCGTGTAGGCGCCTGCATGCGTGCTAAATTGGTGTTTTTTTTAATTTCTATTTTTTTTAAACTAAAAAACAGAATTAAAAAAATAACACACATAAAAAGTTTCAAAAAAATATATACATAATTCATTTTATCATCTCCAATTTAATTCAATTATTTGAGACACAAAAATAGTCTTTATTGAATTAAACAAAGAGATATATAATTTTCATAGATCGAGATCAAAGATTTTTACTTTATATCCCGATGATCCGATAAAGAGGAGACTCTATTACCAATTGTTAGATCTAATTTTATTCCATACAAGATCCCACACATGCATAGCTTCTTTATCATGATCAAGGGAAGAGGTTTTTCGGCATACCTAATTCCATCGGATGCCGTACGTTGCACGATCTCGAGGACGCCGGAGTTGAGGGAGAGGATTATTCTCTCCAGCCACCAAGTTCTCTTTTTTATCTTTAGAGGAGATGAGAGGCCTCCAAGAGAGAGATTGTCATTGTAATGGAGAGGGAACTCTATCCATGATATATATAGCATCAAGGAAACCCTAGTTCAACTTATCATAGATTTAGGCCCTTAATTTATAACACAAGTTCCACACGTATAATAAGTCCCACATTTTAATTTATATACACTCATCGCTAGTGTAATTGAAAATGTGTCTAGACCTAAACCATTTAGGCTTGATCAATTCTTTATTGGGTCAAATAACATAAGTTAAGTGGGCGGTTGCAAATATCTAATTGACTTATTAGGCCTAAATTAAATTAGACTTTAAAAGCATAATAAGTCTAACGTATGGTGCTCACTAATTGGCCGATAACACGAGGGCCACTGAGATATCACTCTTATCTTCATTTTTTCCCCCTTCTCTGTCACTTAAAGCTAAGGGTAATTGCATAAAACCCTCCTAAACTATCATGATCTTAAAAAAAAAATCCTACGCCGTTGACATAAGCGGAAAAAAAACTCTCTTGTACTATCAAATTTAGCAGAAAATAGTTGTATATTATAAAATTACACAATAATTTTTTTCATTCTATAGTTTAGCAGTAAACACACTTATACTAATTAAGATATGATTAAAAATTCCTGTACACAAGAGTTTATATTATGAAAAGATGATAATGGTAAAAGTGTTTTCTGCAATTTACACAGCTCATTTATAGACCAACGGCCATTACTCCCATTCTAGCGCTAGGGAGAAAATTTCAAGGCAAAGTTCTGAAAAATACATCTTCTGCGGTTTTTTTGGGGTGTCTCTGTCATTTTGGGCTCTTCAATCACAATCACTGTCACCATCATCAGATTGATGGGACTTTCTCAAGCTCAGCATGAACATGTCAACAGTTAGCCATCGTGGTTGCTCTACTGTTTTTGACGCCGAAGATGCACTTCATGAGGAGAAAAAAAGGCCATTCTCTGAATCTGAGGAGTCTGTCTCCGAGACATGGAGACTTGTCTTGCTGGATTGAGCTTGATATGACCCATGCTGCATCTTATTGGACCCTGCATGACGCAGCTCGAGCAGTTTCAGACCTAACCCTAGGCTCCAAGTTACCTGGGTACCCGCAGAATCTGGAATCGTGAAGCCAGCAAGAACAAGAAACAGAAGAAGAAGAACAAGCATACCTTTTTTACTTCAATTTTCATTAGCTTTGTGGCATGAGAATCCAAACTGTAATGTAATGGAGCAGCAAACTGCACCAAGAAACTGAAGAAATGCTGCTAAATTGCTGCGTGGAATGTCACAGATGGTAGAGGGTTGGAAGCTTAATTAACATATTAATACTCTAATTTTCCTAATTTGTTCCTATCAAAAGTGGTGGATGCAAGCTTAGCATATCATTCTTAGCATTTGTGTGCCATATTTGGGGTGTGTCTCCCATTTCATTGGGGTTTTGTGGCTTCGTGTTGAGCCCAGCAGGAGATCAAACTACCAATAAGGTGACACTTTTAGTCGAAGAAATCTTAACATAAATGTATAAATAATGAACAAATCACATAGCTACAAGATCTAACGAGATTCGACAATTTGCTTACGTCCTCGGACAGAAGATAGAAGATCTTATTCAATTAATCAAAGATACAATGAGGGGATACAATATTCTTTCTCGCACAAAACAAGGGTTACAAACCCTCTATTTATAGCTAGTGGGGCAGAGAGAAAGTCGAACAAAGTAAATCAGACAATTCGGTTTCACAATAGGAATCGACCCAACCCTCCAATTTGCCCAGAACTCCGAAGACGTCCAAGACTCCGAAGACCCGCACGCTATTTGCTCCGGACTAAGACTCGGAGGCAATACTCCGAATAGGTCTAAAACTCTGAGGCCATACTCCAACTAGGTATTTGGGTTTCTCCGAGTTTGTGTTGCTATCATTCTGAATCTACTCTCAATCTCCGAGTTCCATACTCCGCTTTATTCAATTTTTGTTCCGAGGGCTCCGCCCCCAGAGACCCCGTGGGAGGGGACTCCTCGCTCATTTCCAGCCCCCGACGACCTGATCGCGCAGGTCATCCGCCGTAATAACTTTTCACAGGGTGAAACTTCGTCAAAGCGGCAAGTAGCAATAAAAATCCCAAATTTGACCTTCTCTATACAGTTCGTGCAAATTAGCTTTGTGTTCATCACGGTTTTTTGCAAAAAGTCTTTATGGTTCAGTATCTCTAGGCAAGGATCGCTTATAAGCTACAATTAATTAATGAATGATGATAAAAGCTAGTTATCTAGTTTTATATGAAATTTCTTGTGAGTGAATACGAGATTCCACTTCTCGCTTTTCACACTTAAAATGAGAGAACAATGTGAGGTGAGAGCTGCATAACTAAAGTTATTGTGTTTCTTTTAGTTTCTCTTTTTCATAGTAATTTTCTCATTGGACCCAAAAACACACCACACCAACACCCCCCCCCCCCCCCCCCCCCCCCCCCCCCCCCCCCCCCCACACACACACACACACACACACACACACCAAATTTGGTGTTGTCTATTCATTCTCGGTGATCTTGTCATTGATCTTATTGTTGCTAAGATTAGATCAGAAGAATTACCGAGTTGTGGTCACCAACACCATTTCGGTAATTCTACTTTCTTACAATTCATCACATTCCATTGCTTCATAAAACTAATGAAATATTAAATTAATCTCATAGATTTTCCAACAAGCATTTACTTTGAAGCAAATCAAGCAGTAACCCAAAGCAAGCTCCAATTTCTTTGACTTGCTCTGGACGTTGAACTGGTCATTCTTGTACTACAAAGCAAATGAGTTTTCTCACTTTCGCTTTTCTCCACTTCCGTCTCAAACAAACACGCTCAAAGGTAAACATTTTTCCCTACTTTCCGCGTTATTGCACCAAGACATTTTGCCCCATCTAATTACTTAACCCTAAGTCAATAACTTTGGACACAAATAATATTATCCAAAACTTTTACCAACCAAAATGGAAACATGAAGTGTTGCATCCTGACTTTCATTTAGTAACTTGCCAAAATTGTTTGTGTAACACAACGTTGGATAAGGTTGGAGAATTAAGCTAAGCAAGAGCGATTTGCTCGGGTTAGCGAAAGGAAAGAAAGCTCAAGGCTTCTTTCTGAGGAATCATTTTTGTTTATCTTGTTTGGTAGCTATTTTATTTTATCTGGCAATAATTAGTCATTAATATTTCTTCACTTACGATACACAAGAACAATCCCTTTCAATTGTGTTCCCTTTCAATTGTGGTCCAAAACCTATTAAGGACCCAATGTGGACCACCTCACCTTCATAAGATCAATGAGTTTAGTATATCATAGAAAACTTAGATTACAAAAATATATTTTAAATCACAATGGGCATTTCTACAAACATTTGAAACCCCAAAAAAAGAAAAATACAGACTCGATCCAACGGTGGAGAAGTGCGATCGGAGTATCTTTTAAATGTAGGAGGAAGGTCACCAATCAAGACATGGACTTGCAACTGCACATAGAATCCTAAGTGATCAACTAGGATTAAAAAGCTGATCAGCAACAAGAGCTGATCAGCAACAAGAAATCTAGTTTTAATTAATTATAACATAAAATTAGTCTTGGACTTGAATGGTTCCTAATTTCTAATTTCTATCCTTAATTAGAAAGGCCAGTTTAAGCTACTAATGATAATAAAACATGATAGAGTTGTTTTTATTGGATTATATTCTTCTCATAGTTTAGTAATTATTTTATACATGTGATAAGGTTTGAACTTTGATTAAGTTGTCAAAGTTTAATCATAGAGTAGTTGGAAAAATTAGTGAAATTAAGAGGAAGAACTATTATTTCAATATAAGTACTATTTGATTAGGAGTTATGATAATACTAATACTACTTTTAATATTGTTTACTCAAAGAAAGATATTACTAATAATAGTATCAATAATGGATACTTTGGAGGGTGAGGCACGTACTATGGATCTGTCACTGTTACACATTGTGAAATTATGTCAAAACTTTGTAATTGGACAGCTAATTAACAAAGTGATTAGACCTAACTACCTCCATCTACTTCCATATTTAGATATAAGATAATGCCTAAGCATCCATTATTAATGTATAAACAAATAATTAAGAATTAAATAAGAAGCCCCTAATAGTCCAAATCTTGCACTGTTTGTGGCAACTCTTACCCAAAGCTTGTTCTTTCAATTCTTTCTTTGTCTTTCTTTTAATAATGCAGTGGGTAATTCCTAAGGAATCAGTCCACGCATTAAAATAGAGAAGTGGATGTAGCTAAATCACAAGAAGTTAATCGCAAACATAATGAAAATACGTGAAAAACCCGAAAGGAAAAAATCACGGAGAGAGAGGTTCCACTATGTCAATGGCGATTACAATAGGGTTCTCCGGATTCAGGTGAACGTGATCCCTTTCTTGTTGGAAAGGATCTTCTATTTATACAAGTCATGTCCAATAGATAAGATTAGAGAATCCTACTCAGTTTGAATATCTTAATTCCTTGTATTGATAACGGTTAAGCCGAACACCCTAATTTGAATCGATTTAGAGAGAGTTCATCTCTATCTTGTGATTCGCGCTCGGCTGTAGATAAGGATGAACTACTCCCGAGAGGTTATTATCTCATTTGAATTAGGATTGGGCTTAATGATAGAGATCGATGTAATCAGATTTGATTCTTCTATTAATCAACTGACCCCTTCCAAATTTGAACTGGGCGATGGCTCCGGGTTAATGTTTTGAAAGTAGCTACGCGTCACACATCAATCAGAGGCTGGATAGACATGTGTCACGATCTCGACCGGGTCAGAAAGTGACCACTTCAGATGCCCCTTCTTCTCCCTTTTCTTCGGAAGAGGTCGGGAACTCTCCCTCGGGAGATTTCAGGTTCCCGGAGTCTCCAATGTAGAGAAAGGAGCAGAATGAACCAGAACTTTCTGGGCCTGGACTCAAGGTGCTTGTTGTCGCTTCATATTTTTGTTTTGTAGTGGCATGCATGGTTATATAGTCTGGCAGAGTTTTAAATGTGTGTCACATCTAGCGCAGCGCCGATCAAATTATCGCCTCTTATGCCACACTGCTTTCGAGGTGGATGCCGCGTATTTGAAGTGGTAGTGTTGATAAGGTAACCATCTGTTATGAATGCGGGCAATTTTTGAGGAAGGCATGGCGTATCGAGTCCCTTCTTCTATGACACGTGTAAGATCTCAAATGGAGCGATGCATCATGTTCCTTTAGGATTTGGAGCCTGGGTGATTGACTCTTGGGCTTCTTCTCACTATATATATATATAGTAGAGCTCTTCAGGAGGGATCTGGACTTCTTTCTGAAAGTTCTTTGCTGTTTAAAGCCTTGCTCTGTTCTGTAAGCAGTGGTGCCTTCTTTATTCTTCATTCAGTGGAAGAAGGAGATGGAATGGGTTGTGATGCCTACTGCACTCTTAATGTTTGAGAGTCTGTTTATTAAGGAGTTTCAATTCTTGCGATGGGCTCATCAGGAAGTTTTAGTTCTTGCGACGAGGCCCAGCTGTAGGGATGGATACAGAATGACCTATTTTTTGCTTAGTCTGTATGTCTGGCCTTTAGTTAGAGCAGACTTGGGAGAAGTTTAGGTTTGATCCCCCTTCTTTCCTTGCAGCAAGCTTGTAGCAAGGAGTATAAGGGTATTCGATGACAGCTTCGGTATTAGGGGCCCATCACCTGTGCTCTTATGGAGTACCGCCTCCATGTCTGTCTCTGCTCTGGAGTCAAGGTTTTGGCATAGGTATCCTCCTTCGTCTTGTAGGCTTCGGTCTACAATTTGGTCATGATTCTCCTTACTGGTGGTCTTCCTAGGAGTTCTCAGTATCGTCGCTCGTCCGTCCCTGATGATTGTTTGCTTAGGAGTCATCACCAGACGCAGCTGGGGACGTGTCAATGGGCACCTCTGCTTTTTCACTCATGAAGAACACATTCATGCAAAATCAAAACTTGTGTTGGTATCACACTTGTTAGATGTATCCACATTTGTAAGAGGAGGGATGGAATCTAGAAACTTTGTAAGATAATCAATGACAGTTTTGTTAAAATCTTGTCTTGCTTATGATTGTGATCTTCTTATTCCTCGGGAGCTATCTTGCTTTCTAGCACCTGAAATGACTCAGTGTGTTTTCCCCTTGGTGGGTCTGCTAGGGGATTTACAGTTGAAGGAAAACCCACCTGGTAGGGGCGACTCCTATCTGTCAGGGATTTCTCGGGAGTGATAGTCAGGGTGTAGAGGACCCATGTAGGTTGCGTTCAGAAAAGCTAGTCGGGCAAGACTCCTTCTCTCAGGAGTTTCCCGATCGGTAACCGTTAGGGTGTAGAGAACCCATATAGGTTGCGTTTGAAAAGGTTTGTCAGGTAAGACTCCGTCTCTCAGGAGTTTCACGATTAGTAACCGTCAGGGTGTAGAGGACCCATATAGGTTGCGCTCGAAAAGGTTTGTTGGGTAAGACTCCGTCTCTAGGGAGATTTCTGATTGGTAACCGTCAAGGTGTAGAGGACCCATAAAGGTTGCGCTCACAAAGGTTTGTCAGACAAGACTCCTTCTCTCAAGAGTTTCCCGTTCGGTAACCATCAGGGTGTAGAGGACCCATATAGGTTGCGCTCGAAAAAGTTTGTCGGGCAAGACTCCATCTCTTAGAAGTTTCCCAATCAGTAACCATCAGGGTGCATAGGACCAATGTAAGTTGTTCTCGGAAATGTTTGTCGGGCATGACTCCGTCTCTCAGGAGTTTCTCGATCGGTAGCTGTCAGGGTGTAGAGGACCCATGTAGGTTACGCTTGAAAAAGTTTGTCGGGCAAGATTCCGTCTCTCAGGAGTTTCTCGATCGGTAGCCGTCAAGGTGCAAAGGAACTATGTAGGTTGTGCTCGGAGAGGTTTGTCGAGCATGACTCCATCTCTCAGGAGTTTTCCTATCGGTAACCGTCAGGGCGTAGAGGACCCATGTAGGTTGTAGGCCTGTTCATGTAGTCATCAGGATGTTAACCCATCATAAGCTAGACCAGAACAGCCAGCATGGGCAAGCCTCCATTTTTTAGGTGATTCCCTGAGGAGTGTCGTCAGGGTGTAGAGGACTCGTATAGGCTGTGGCGGGCCTGTTCAGGCAGTCATCAAGGTATTAACCCATCATAGGTTGGACCAGAATAGCCAGCGTGAGTGAGCCTCTATCTTTCAGGTGGCTCTCTGGGAAGTGTTGTCAGAGTGTAGAGGACACGTATAGGTTGTGGGTTTGCTCAACCAGTTATCAGGGTGTTAACTCGTCATAAGCTGGACCAGAATAACCGGTGTGGGTGAACTCCCATCTTTTAGGTGGTTCCCTGAGGAGTGTCGTCTGGGTGTAGAGGACCCGTATAGACTGTGGGCCTGCTCAGGCAATCATCAGGGTATTAACCCATCATAGGCTGGACCAGAATATCCGGCATGGGCGAACCCCATCTTTCAGGTGGCTTCCCGAGGAGTGTCGTTAGGGTGTAGAGGACGTATATAGGCTATGGGCCTGCTCAGAAAGTCATCAAGGTGTTAACCCATCATAGGCTGGATCAGAACAATCGACGTGGGTGAGCCTCCATCTTTCAGGTGGTTCCCCAAGGAGTGCCATCAGGGTGTAAAGGACTCGTATAGGCTATGGGCCCGCTCAGGCAGTCATCAGGGTATTAACCCATCATAAGTTGACCAGAACAGCCAGCGTGAGTGAACCTCCATCTTTCAGGTGGCTCCCCAAGGAGTGTCGTTAGGGTGTAGAGGACCCGTATAGGTTGCGGGCTGCTCAGACAGTCATCAGGGTGTTAACCCATCATAGGTTAGACCAGAACAGCTGGCGTGGGTGAGCCTCTATCTTTTAGGTGGCTCCCTAAGGAGTGTCGTCAGGGTTTAGAGGACCCGAATAGGTTGCAGGCCTGCTCAGATAGTCATCAGGGTATTAACCTATCGTAAGCTGGACCAGAACAGCCGGCATGGGTGAGCCTCCATCTTTCAGGTGGCTCCCCGAGGAGTGTTATTAGGGTGTAGAAGACCCGTATAGGCTGCGGGCTTGCTCAGATAGTCATCAGAGTGTTAACCCATCATAGGCTGAATCAAACAACTGGCGTGGATGAGCCTCCATCTTTCAAGTGGCTCCCCGAGGAGTGTCGTCAGGGTGTAGAGGGCCCATATAGACTGTGGGCCTACTCAGGCAGTTATCAGAGTGTCATCAGAGTGTTAACTCGTTTTAGGCTAGAGCAGAACAGTCAGCGTGGGCGAGTTTTCATCTTTCAAGTGGCTTCCCAAGGAGTGTCGTCAGGGTGCAGAGGACCCGTATAGGCTGCAATGCAGATTTGGGCATGTTAATGCCTTTCCTCTGAGTGATCCAGTATCAAATAGAGTAGGGTGTCATTCTGATCCGGGACCACTACTTCTACTCGAAGTGTCGGCATGCAGATGTCGACCGAGTTAATCACATGTCTTATATGCCAGCGAGAATGGGGTTTCTCTCGGTCAGAACACGTTTGGTGGTCTTATAAGCCCAGAGTACTCCGGGGAGTTTCTCCCCATTTACCCTTGGCTTTGTCCAAGCTTTTGCATATAGGTTGCCGAGAATGGTGCAGTTGCTAATTTCAGTCTGGCCAATGCCTTGAGGGTAGTAAGGTGAAGAGAATCGGTGGTTGATGTTGTATTTGACGCAGAAGCTGGCCACTTACTTAATGGAGAAATTAGTTCCATTGTCGGGAGATGATTGTGGGGGGTTCTGAAGCGACATACAATATTTTTCCAGAGGAACTTGACAAACTGCTGCACGCTGACTTCAGAGAGCGATACTGCGTCAATCCATTTGGTAAAGTAGTCAGTGACTACCAGTAGGAACCGCAGCTAGGGTTGCGCACGTAGGAGAGGTCCAACTACATCCATTCCCTGTTGCATAAAGAGCCACGAGCTGTGCAAGGTGTGTGAATGTTAGAGCTCGGCCGGTTTGATGCTGAGGCAAACTTCTGGTATTGTGGGCATTTTCTTATATAATTCTTGGCGTAGTCGAATATCTTGGGCTAGTAGTACCCTTAGTTGATGATCTTGTGGGCGAGAGAGCATCCTCTCACGTGGTTCCCACAGTCCCCGTCATGGATTTTCTGCATCATCTTTCGAACCTCCTTCGGACCTAGACATCTCAGGTACGGGTTGGGGTGGAGGCTACAGTACGAATTTTTTTATAGTATGTTTTCCAAGAAGTATGTACCGGGTGGCTAAGGGTTAGAGTTTTCTTGCCTTTACTCTATCGTCGGGAAATATCCCGTCCTTCAAGTAGGAAATAATGGGACTCCTCCATCCTGGTGAGGTGTTGAGGGATAGGACCTCTCCAGTCAATTTGAGAATAAGTTGTAGGTATTCTACCATCCAAGAATCTCTTGTGACATATTCGCCTCTGACTTGGTTGACTACCAGCGAGGAGTCACAGCGAACTCCGAGCCTTGTAACTCCGAGGGTGATAGCCGTTCGCAGCCCAGCTAATACAGCTTTGTATTCCGCTTCGTTGTTGGATGCAGAGAAGCCTAGGATGAAGGACTGTTCGATGATGGATCCCTTTAGAGTGATGAGAACGATCTTGATACCTACCCCCTTACTGTTTGAAGCTCCAATAATTTTCAGGACTTATCCTTCGAGTTGGTTGGCGTGCTCTGTGGTACTCGGGGTGAAGTCAGCGATGAAGTCGGCCAGTACCTGACCTTTGATCATTATCCTGGGCTCGTATTTGAGTCAGTAGTGTTGGCCCAAAGGCCTTCCACTCTAGTTTTGATGATGATTAACTCATGTAGTTATGTGTACTAATTATCTTGTGATGTTTAAGTTTCAGATCATTAATCAAGATATTAGTTGGTGAAAGCTTCCACACATCTTTCACATGTTGATTCAAGAGCCTGAGCGTCAAAGATCATACATTGCACTTGCTCGGTGAATCAAGAGTTTTTTGGATCGAGCCGTCTTGGAGATTGCGCTCTAACTTTCTAGCTTGGAGATTGCGCTCTACAAGAAGACTTAGGTATCCATAGTTTTTTAGTTTGTTTAGATCTTAATTGTAAAGATTAAAATAGTATGATAAGCTCAAGTTCACAACACACACCTTTCATGTTTTGATTTTCGGTTTTAGGTTAAACCGATCTTGGTTTTCATGAATAGATTTTTTATCAAAACAAGTTTACATGGTTTATGTATATTAGATTTGTTCTATATACATGCATGCTTCAATGGTTTAGACAAACTTTGTTTGATAATCTACTCCATGTGTTTTAATGTTTTGTATTTACAACAAAACATATTTTTGGACTTAATGACAAAAATCATGATATATATATGTTTCTTGTATATTGAATTTCTATTCATATACAATATGCTTCAAAGTGTTTTAAATATCATATTTTTGTATCATGGATGAATTTTAGACAATGTGTATTTTCTATTCAAAAATACAAGGTTTTAGAAAATACGGTTTTTGGTTTTTGGCAAAATTTCTATGACACAAAAATAGTCAAATATGTTTGAAATTTGTGTTAGGATTTTTAACACAAGTTTGTATTTCAATATAAAATGATAAAACTATTTTTGTGGAATTTTAGAGATTTTTTGGGATTTATTATAATATTTTTTTTCCCCAGATTTCAGACCTGTTTTTGTCTGCCAGGCTTGGCCGGTCGACTGGTACGGTCGACCGCACCAAGAAGCCAGTCGACCGATCCGGTCGACCGACGTGCACGGATACGTGCACGCTGGCTGACTCTGTAGCCGGTCGACCGAAGCGGTCGACCGACAAGAGCTTTTGCTTTGCTCTCGAGGCGGTCGACCGAGTCGTCGTAGCCACAACGGATCAAAATTTGACCGTTGGGCGGTCGACCGTCCCGGTCGACCGGAAGGCTATTTTTGGCAAAACTGCTGCCAAACGGCTATTTTCTGGATTAGCCTATAAATACCCCATTTGCAAGAGTTTTTCTCTAAGATTTTTTGTGCGAATTTTTCCTGATTCTCTGGTGTTTTCAAAGCAATCAAAAGAAGTTTTTTGTGCTTGATTTGAACAATCTATTTTGGTGTTTGATTAGGGTTTGGAAATATCAAAGAAAGGTGTTTGGGAAAAGCTTGTGATTGAACTACTCTATATTGTTTTCTTGATTTTTTCCCAAGGATTTTTTTTGTGATTTCTGATTTCCATTCCTTTGGTTTTCTCCACACTTGAGCAAAAATCTATATCTATATCTATAGGTTATTTGTGTGGAAGAAGAAGTTGTTTGTGGTTGTTGTTGTGACCACCAAGTTGTAACCCAATCTTTTCTAAGCTTTGTGCTTTGGGTTGTATCCCTCTAGTTGAGAGGTGATCCTTGTATTGGTTGGGGATTGGGAGTTTGTTGTATTGGTTTGAAATTTGCCTCAAGGAGGAGGTTGTGATTGTTGGAGTTTGCCTCAAGGAGGAGGTTGTGTTGGTTGGCTTGATTTGTGCCTCAGGGAGGAGGTTGTAAAGAGAGGAGTTGGGTACTCCTTGTAAAGGTCCTAAGTGGACGAGCTAGTGGAAATCCTTCGTGTGTCGAAGGCGGGGATGTAGAGCTGGGTGCTCGAACCTCGATAACATATCTTGTTATTTGCGCTTGATCCATTGGCTCTCTCTATCTCTCTCTTTACTTTGTGCCTTGCCTTATTCATATTGTGCATTCATATTTGCTTGGCTTGGTTGTGTGTGAATCATTTGTTGATCACACTTGAGTGTAATTTGCATTAAGTTATTAAATTTCGCATTTAGTTCATAGATTAGCATTGTCACCTATTCACCCCCCCTCTAGGTGACTTTTCAATTGGTATCAGAGCTAGCGCTCCTGATATTTAGGTTTAACCACCTAGGAGTGTGATCTTGGTTTGCTAATCTTCATTTGCATCTCATTTGCACTCATACTAGTTTGCTCTCATGGCTAGCCCTCCTATGTTTGACCATACTAGACTTGACTCTTGGAAAGTTAACATGACTAGATATTTAAAAACACTAGGTCATCTAGTTTATCAAGCCATCACCATAGAAGCCCTCCCAAATACTAGTAAGCATAAGAAGGCCAATGCACTTGCACTTCAACACTTAGAGCATCTTTTGATAATAATCTCTTACTTGTTTTTGATAGTTTTTAACTCGGCTTTTGCAGTTTGGAGCGTCTTGACATCTCCGGAGCTTCCAAGGATCATCAACAATATGAGGAGATCTAGGAGAGATGTATCCGAAGAGCCTTATTTCATGGCATATGGGAATGACTCCCATGAGGTACAATCGGACTCTCAAATACATGATAGCTCTACTCTTATTGCCATGAATGTTTTGAGGTTCAAAATTTAAATGTTGAACTTGCTTCTAAGCTTGAAAAATACTTGAAAAACATAACTCTTTGAAAGAAAAATATTTTGATTTACAAAAGGAAATGAAGGATTTATGCTCTACTTTTGAAACCGTTTTGCAAGAGAAGGAAGAGATTACTAGTGAATGTGACTCACTAAGATCTCACCTAGACATTGCTTTAAAAGAAATTGAAGTTTTAAAAGGCAAAAATGATTGTGATGATATTTTTGGAGCACAATGAGATTTTATCCTCAAGATTGGATTGTGTTTTTCAAAGAAAACCTTACTTTAAAAAATAAAATTGATTCTATTACTAAAGAATTGAATTTGGTTTTGTCTAAAAATGAATCTTTGCAAAATGATATTGATTTGCATGTTTGTCATGCTAATGTAGCTTCTACTTCTTGCACTCCTATAGCATGTTCCAATTTGTCTTCTAGCATAGAAAATGATATAAATAATTTGAAGAAAAGTGTTGATTGTTTGGGCTCCACCTTGAGCCATTGTGCCATGAATCACACACGTTTGGAAACCTTGATTCGCAAGAAACAAGTTCCAACCTTGCATGCACACCTATCTAGGCATACACATGCTTCTCATGATCACCATCATCATATGTATGCTCACGTGTACACATGTACACATTGTGGTCGAAAAGGCCACCTTGCTAGATTTTGTTATGATCGCATTTATCATGAAAATTTAGCAACTAATTTTGTTTGGGTGAGAAAGAAACTAACCCCCGTGGACCCACTAGAAAATGGGTACCAAAAACCACCTCTTTGGCTTTTGATGTAGGTGGGAGCTCTCGCATCACATGAGAGTGGAGGTACCTTGAGGTGGATGCGTTCCGAGCTTGAATGAGAACTATTTGGATGCTTCACTCTCAAGAGATTAGGTGGAGATGACCACCATGTTTTGGAGAACTAGAGATGCACCTTCATTGGTTTTGGTATCATTCTCTAACTCCCATTTATTATTTACATGCTTTTTAGATCATTCATTTATAGCATGTTGTGTTTTGATGTTCATTATGATTATGCCTTGTTCATTAGACTTGAGATATACATGTTTAGTTACTTGAGCACCCATGTTTCATATGGATCTATATTTAGTGTTCACTTCTTGTTTAAGCTAACATGTATGCCCTAGATCTAATGCACATGCATATGCATAACGATCATATGATGTTCATGATTCCATGATTTTTGTTTAGATGATTATATGGATGTTTGTGATATATCTTGTGTGCATTTCATCATTGCACTTTATTCATTCTTTGTTCGATCTATTCTCATACAACAAGGTTGCATTGCGCACCTCTAACCCATTCAAGGGGAATCAGGAGGAAGGAGTTCAGAACCCTTCACGGGGTATACGGCTCTTAGTCTTGTTTTGAGAGATCGTTGCATCATACATCCATCTTAGTTTTAAAGGTCATTAATACTTCATATTTTTGATTAATATGATCATATTGATTTTTTTACCCGTTTTATGCCTCATGATTTGATTACTTGCTTGAATGTTAGTTTTCATTAAGACTAGGATTTATGCTTGTACAACTAGTGAGCTACAAATAGACCTTTATATGTTTGTGCTTGAACGCTCATTTGTAGTCATTTGATGTACTAGTATAGTCTAGTTT
Source organism: Agave tequilana (assembly GCA_038442645.1). Lineage (NCBI taxonomy): Eukaryota > Viridiplantae > Streptophyta > Magnoliopsida > Asparagales > Asparagaceae > Agave > Agave tequilana. The sequence goes on from JAVJIF010004900.1 coordinate 155,527, forward strand.
TGATGATTCATGCATTTGACTTGTATTCCTCATTTTTAATGTGTTTCTATGATCTTGTGGTAGACTTCATGTATATGTCTATCTTGTCCAAATTATTGTTTATACATATACATCCTTGAGCCACGTGCCTTCATGCATATACTTTTGTGGACTCTTCATGTTTAGGATATGTATGTATACTTTAGTTTGTACTGACATACATATGCCTTGAAGTTTAAATCGTTTGAAATGAATTTCATGTTTTTTAATATTGAGCTTGATTGTCTTTTCATGTTGATATGTTTCTCACAACACTTGTACACTCACTCTATCTATGTTTTCTCATGACTTAGTTTTCATGAGTACAAGTTTATGCTATATGGATTTTGAGTGTTTTAGTGCCATGTGGTTTACATGTGTCTTCATGAAATTTTTTTTTTTTGGATCTCATACTAGTTGATTCATATAACTAGTTATGATATTCTTCCTGGTAGAGATTTTCAAACATACTACATTTTCAAACCTATTTTTGAAAACCCCTACCATCTATGGGCGGTTGGATGGGAGATCATGTTCTTGTATGCTTTATAATGAAAATCCTTTTTATCTTGAACCATGATTGGGTGGTAGGTTATATGAGTCATACACTTGTATTTATTGTTGTTTCAATTGGTATCATTGAATTCTTTCAATTGGTATCGATATGACATCTTTTTTGTATACTCATATATTGTTTGTATTTTATATATGTATGCTTGCACTTCATATAGTATCAAATTTCAATTGATATCTATCTTTTACATACATATATAGATGATTTATTTGTGCTTCAAGATATCACAAATTTTGTTTATGCTTAGCTTGAACTTTTCAAATTGAAACAATGTTAAAGCAAATTTCAATTGAGTTAATTTTCAATTGGTATCTTATTTCAAGCATATGCATATTTTCATTTGGTATTTCATAAAGGGGGAGAAAACTAGTATTTTATTTTTTTAATTGGCATCTTATCTCTCATTTGATATTTTGTTTGGTATTCACTCCCTTGCTTTATGATAGAAAATAAAGATTTCATTTGGCAAAGAATAATTGTTTCATTTGGTATCGAGATTTGTTTTTAAGAAATTCAAAATTAGTATTGTTTAATTTCAAAATTGGTATCTAGTTTGTTTGTTTACAATTGGTAGGTTATTTGTTTACTTACTAATTGGTATCAAGATTTTCATTTTTTTTTGTGTTTTCAATTGGTATATGTTCTCGTTTTGATTTCAATTGATTTGTTGTTTTTCAATTGGTATCAATATACACTTCATTGCCACATTTTTTTTGGTATCATATTTGATTTAACCCTTTATTAGTTCTTTGTTTGAACAAAAAGGGGAGAAAAATTTATTGTTTTTTGATTTTATTTTTAACCCTTTTTGATGATTGACAAAAGGGGGAAAGAATTTGAGTTTTATATGCATATTTGTGTTTGCATATAGTTTACATTTGATGAAAAGAAGCCTTGTTTATATGCATCTCTATGCATGTTTTATGTTTCATTTTTATATGCATATTTGTGTTTGCATATAGTTTACATTTGATGAAAAGAGCCTTGTTTATATGCATCTCTATGCATGTTTTTATGTTTCATTTTTATTGGTATCAAGAGCATGGTTTGATATTATTTTAAACACATATAAACATGTTGTTAAGAACATTCATTGCATATCTTATATGTTTTATTGTTATGCATGAGTTAAGGGGGAGCTTCTTTGAAGCTTTACTTTATCCATGCATATATAACTCCATGAGTTTTGTCATCATCAAAAAGGGGGAGATTGTTGGCCAAAGGCCTTCCACTCTAGTTTTGATGATGATTAACTCATGTAGTTATGTGTACTAATTATCTTGTGATGTTTAAGTTTCAGATCATTAATCAAGATATTAGTTGGTGAAAGCTTCCACACATCTTTCACATGTTGATTCAAGAGCCCGAGCGTCAAAGATCATACATTGCACTTGCTCGGTGAATCAAGAGTTTTTGGATCGGCCGTCTTGGAGATTGTGCTCTAGCTTTCTAGCTTGGAGATTGCGCTCTACAAGAAGACTTAGGTATCCATAGTTTTAGTTTGGTTTTAGATCTTAATTGTAAAGATTAGAATAGTATGATAAGCTCAAGTTCACAACACACACCTTTCATGTTTTGATTTTCGTTTTAGGTTTAACCGATCTTGGTTTTCATGAATAGATTTTTTATCAAAACAAGTTTACATGGTTTATGTATATTAGATTTGTTCTATATACATGCATGCTTCAATGGTTTAGACAAACTTTGTTTGATAATCTACTCCATGTGTTTTTATGTTTTGGTATTTACAACAAAACATATTTTTGGACTTAATGACAAAAATCATGATATATATATATGTTTCTTGTATATTGAATTTCTATTCATATACAATATGCTTCAAAGTGTTTAAATATCATATTTTTGTATCATGGATGAATTTTAGACAATGTGTATTTTCTATTCAAAAATACAGGTTTTAGAAATACGGTTTTTGTTTTTTGGCAAAATTTCTATGACACAAAAATAGTCAAATATGTTTGAAATTTGTGTTAGGATTTTTAACACAAGTTTGTATTTCAATATAAAATGATAAAACTATTTTTGTGAAATTTTAGAGATTTTGTGGGATTTATTATAATATTTTTTTCCCCAGATTTCAGACCTGTTTTTGTCTGCCAGGCTTGGCCGGTCGACTGGTACGGTCGACCGCACCAAGAAGCCAGTCGACCGATCCGGTCGACCGACGTGCACGGATACGTGCACGCTGGCTGACTCTGTAGCCGGTCGACCGAAGCGGTCGACCGACAGAGAGCTGTTTGCTCTCAGGAATTCTCGGTCGACCGAGCGGTCGACCGGTGCCACAACGGATCAAAATTTGACCGTTGGGCGGTCGACCGTCCCGGTCGACCGGAAGGCTATTTTTGGCAAAACTGCTGCCAAACGGCTATTTTCTGGATTAGCCTATAAATACCCCATTTGCAAGAGTTTTTCTCTAAGATTTTTTGTGCGAATTTTTCCTGATTCTCTGGTGTTTTCAAGCAATCAAAAGAAGTTTTTGTGCTTGATTTGAACAATCTATTTTGGTGTTTGATTAGGGTTTGGAAATATCAAAGAAAGGGTGTTTGGGAAAAGCTTGTGATTGAACTACTCTATATTGTTTTCTTGATTTTTTTCCAAGGATTTTCTTTGTGATTTCTGATTTCCATTCCTTTGGTTTTCTCCACACTTGAGCAAAAATCTACTATCTATATCTATAGGTTATTTGTGTGGAAGAAGAAGTTGTTTGTGGTTGTTGTTGTGACCACCAAGTTGTAACCCAATCTTTTCTAAGCTTTGTGCTTTGGGTTGTATCCCTCTAGTTGAGAGGTGATCCTTGTATTGGTTGGGGATTGGGAGTTTGTTGTATTGGTTTGAAATTTGCCTCAAGGAGGAGGTTGTGATTGTTGGAGTTTGCCTCAAGGAGGAGGTTGTGTTGGTTGGCTTGGATTTGTGCCTCAGGGAGGAGGTTGTAAAGAGAGGAGTTGGGTACTCCTTGTAAAGGGTCCTAAGTGGACGAGCTAGTGGAAATCCTTCGTGTGTCGAAGGCGGGGATGTAGAGCTGGGTGCTCGAACCTCGATAACATATCTTGTTGTTTGCGCTTGATCCATTGGCTCTCTCTATCTCTCTCTTTACTTTGTGCCTTGCCTTATTCATATTGTGCATTCATATTTGCTTGGCTTGGTTGTGTGTGAATCATTTGTTGATCACACTTGAGTGTAATTTGTATTAAGTTATTAAATTTCGCATTTAGTTCATAGATTAGCATTGTCCCTATTCAACCCCCCCTCTAGGTGACTTTTCAAGTAGGACCTGAGTTTTGAGGCCCATTTTGATATCTTTCTAGTCGCTTCTGGATTTTTCACGTGGTCCTTAAGGAGTGCTCATTGAGGACTGTGATCGGAAAGATTTGAAAGTAGTGCTTGAGCTTTCTTGAGATGATGAGAGAGCCAACACTAGCTTCTCTAGTCTTTGGTACCTGGTCTGGGCCGTTCCTGGCATGACTAACGTAGTACACTAGCTTCTGTACGTCTTTTTCCTCTCGAACGAAGGCTCCGATTACTGCCGAATCTGAGATAGTGAGATAGAGATACATCATCTCTTCCCGGGTAGGTTTTCGACGGTAAGAGGGTAAGACCAATTATCTCTTCAGCTCTTAGAAGGTCGTCTCGCATTCCTCGTTCCAATGGAATTCTGCTCTACTTTTCTTCAAGGCTTTAAAGAATGGCTTGCATTTGTCTGTAGATCGGCTGATGAACCGATTGAGAGCTGCGAGACGTCTATTCAGCATCTGGACCATCTTTATACAGGTGGGTAACCTCATGTCCAGAATTGCTGATATCTGGTCGGGGTCGACCTTGATGCCTCATTGGGTGACCAGATGTCCTAAGAACTTCCCGGAAGCTACTCCAAATGTACACTTCTCGGGATTGAGCTTCGCCTTGTATTGCCTAAGGAGATCGAAGGCTTTGTCTAGATGTTGGAGGTGATCCGTACGCTGTACACTTTTCTCCAACATATCATCTACGTACACCCTCCATGATGTTCCCGATAAGGTCCTTGAAGCCTTGTTTACCATCCACTGGAATGTGACCCGCGTTCTTGAGTCTGAAGGGTATCACCTTGTAGCAGTAAATTTTCGACCTGTGGTGAAGGCTGTCTTATCTTCATCTAGTGGGTGCATCTCAATCTGATTATAGCCGGAATAGGCGTCCATAAAGCTAATGAGCTAATGTTCTGCTGTAACATCGACTAGTTGATCGATCATTGGGGGGATAACTATCCCTTGTGCATGTTTCATTGAGATTCGTAAGTTGATGTAGACTCTTCACTTCCTGTTCTTTTTTTTCATGAGGATGGATTAGAGAGCCAGTCGGGGTAAAACATTTCTCGAATGAAGCCAGTATGGAGTAGGCAATCGACTTCGTTATTGATGGCGCGATTACTTCCTTCATTCATTCTTCTAGGATTCTGCTTTACCGACTTATCATCTGCCTGTATGAAGAGCTTGTGACAAATGACTTCAGGGTCAATTCCCGGCATGTCGGTGGAAAACCAAGCGAATATGTTTGTGTTTCTCTATTGGAATCATTTGAACAGTATCTTCTCCTGTGGGTGCAAGTTTGCACCAATTTGGAGGGTTCGTTCGGGTGATAAGGGTCTACTCCAAACGACTCTGGCTATTCCTCGGTCCTGCTATCGAGATTTTTTGACTCGGTAGGTTAGTCGGAGTCTGGGCTCCCCCCGAACTTTGATTGCTATTGATCAGCAATCCTCTTCTACTTCTTATCCATAGAAAAGTCTTCATTAGGGTCTACTCGGGATGGTTTTTGTTTCCAACCCGATCTCTTTCGAGCTACTGCAAAACTGTTCTGGCCATCGCCTGGTCACCCCTTTTATTGGCCATTCTGAATGGCGTAGGGTACTTCAACAACTGATTGTGGGTGGACGAGACAGCTCTTATCATGTGGATCCACGACCTCCTGAGAATGGCGTTGTAGGGGAATGGGACGTCTAGGATGCTGAACTCTGTGACGACATTGAATAGATCAACACAGACTGAGAACTCACCATGCCGGGGAACGTGCCTCGTTCCCGTCGAATCCATAGAGAAGTGATTGGGCTTGGGGGGATCAATTTTGGGCCAGCTCTGGAGTATCTTCCATTCGATCGAGGGCATGGCCGTATAGGATTTGATGCTACTTCCCTCATCCACCAGGATCTTCGATACTTCACAGCATCTGAAATGTGCTGTCACAACCAAGGTGACTTTGTGTCGGAAATGCATGGTGTGCAGTCATCTTCTAAAAAAAGGACTGGCTTACCAAGAGATGTAGGAGGGTAGGTCACTGTTGCTAGGTGATTGTCCCTTCGCGCTTCGTTGACGTAGAGGGTCCTCTCCTTGGTAGTAGTGCCCCTCTATCGGGAAGTTTTTGAAGATGACGTTCACTTTTCGGTACAAGACGAGAGTGCTGCCAGGGTGTTGAGCTGCCTCTGCACCGTAACCTCCAAAGGCAATTCGGGATTGAACGAACTTCCAGAGGTATCCCTCGTTGGGCAGGTCTTGCAGTGCTATCGTAGGGTCGACAGTCTACCGTGAGATGCCCCTCCCTTCGTGGAGGCACAGTAGTCGCTAGATCCAAGCCCTCTTGGGTTAGGTGGGAGGGGTCTGGCCGGACACCTAACCCAAGGCTGTTCTTTGATGGCGTTGAAGATCTGATCGATCGGTATTCGGAACGGGATGAGGTCAAGCTCTGTTTCGTTCTCCTTGCTGGATTTGGCAACACTTTTTGATGGCCTGTGGACGGTAGAGGATTTGTGGCTCAGATTCTTCCTCGGGGGGAATTGTGGCTTCGCTTCTCGACCTCAGAGCCTTGTCTTGGGGGGCGACTGGACGTACTCCGAGTTACTTCTTCATTTGGATGTACTTCTGAGCCCGAACGAGGATATCCCTCATCTTGGTGACGTCATTCTTCACTAGGTGTTTGTAGAAGGGATTGGTGACTTACAGCCCACTGATGAAAGTGGTGGTGTCTACGTCCTCGTTGTAGTTGTATACCAGGGCCATCTGACTCTAGAAGTAGTTAATGTGATTCTTCAGACTCTCCTCAACTTTCATCTTAACTGTGAGGAGGTGGTTGTTGTTCCTCTGGAATTCTCTCTAAGAAGCAACCTGGTTGTAAAATGCATCGGTTACTTCATGAAAATTTCAAACTGAATTCCTCGGGAGCGAATAAAATCAGTGGTAGGCGACCCCTTTGAGGCTGGACGAGAATGCTCGACAGAGAAGGAGGTCATTGTGAGTGTAGACCGTCATCTTTTCCTGGTATTGGCGGAGATGAGGGAGTGGGTCAGAGGTTCCAGAATGGTGATCAAAGAATGGCATCACAAACTTTTTCGAGAAGCGGAGCGTGGTGATCTCTCTTAATAATGGAGAGTCGGTAGGTTTCAACCCACTATACTCCATCCCTTTTGGAAACTGCTGACTCGCTTGATTGAGTTGCTCCTGAACTAGATCCGCAATGTCCTCAATGCGAGGGAACTTTGGGTTCAGAAATGTCGAGTTTCCTCGGAGTCCTCACCGTCTTCGTAGGTCTGATTGGACATGCCTCGAGCTTCTGGTAGAGTGAGCGGATCCCTGTATACATGTTGGCAAGGGGGGTCGTGCCATTTTTTCCCGCAGTGGGAGAAGATCGCGACCCCCGCTGTGCTTCGATCTGTTTGAGCAGCCATGTCTGGACACAGGTTACTGCCTCCTTTTCATGGGCAGCGACTTCACGAAGACAGATCATCTCTATCTGTTGATTCTCCATCTGCTTCCACATGGAGGTAAGCGTCTGGAGGAGTTGATCGATCGAAGTTGAACGGAGGCTCGAGTTAGGCGATCTGGCATCCTAAGTGGCGACGCAGTGTTAGGATGAGAGTCCTCAGCGTCGGAGATGTAGATGTTTGATAGGTGGGCCGAGGTCCGTTGGCTCAGCGATTCATTTTCTCTTCGAAGAGATGGGATCGAGTGTAGTCTGATTGACACTCTTCCTCAACGGAGCCATGTCGGTCATACTGGATAGTTTTAGAGGGAGGAGTATGATATTTGATGGAGAGATCTCGAGTATGGACTCAAAGATCTCAATGAAAATATCAAATGCAGTGAGTAATTCACTATGGAATCAATCCACACACTAAAATAGGAATGGATTAAGCCAAATCACAAAAAAATCAATTGCAAACACAATGAAATATATATGTGAAAAATTCGAAAGGAAAAACTATGGGAGAGAGGTTACACTATGTTAATAGCGATTACAAGAGGGTTCTCTGGATTCAGGTGAACATGATCCCTTTTTATTGGAAGGGATCTTCTATTTATACAAGTCATGTCAATAGATAAGGATAGAGAATCCTGCTCAGTTTAAATACCTTAATTTCATGGCTTGATAACGGTTGAGCCGAACACTCTCTTTTGAACAGATATAAGAAGAGTCTTCCACTATCTTGTGGCTGGCGCTCGGCTGTAGATAAGGATGAACTGCTCCCGAGAGGTTACTACCTCGTTTGAATCAGATTAGGCTTAAAATAGAGATCTCTGTAATCTGATCTTATTCTTTTTTAATTTTCCCGACCCGTTTGAAATTTAAACTGGGCGATGGTTTCGGTTTAAATGTTCTGGAAGTAGCCACGCGTCGCACATCCGTCAGAGGATGATAACATGTGTCACGATCTCGGGCGGATCAGAAAGTGACCACTACAAATAAAATTTTAAATTCGTGATATATATATATATATATATATATATATATATATATATATATATATATATATATATGAGAAAAATGTATATCAGCCCGCGGGCTGAGAGTACTCTCTCAGCCTGCGGTGACGTGGCTCAATTTGTCACCTCACTGACTTGCGGCCCGCTTTTAGAAGAAGTTAAATTACCAAATACCCCTTTCGATAACTTTTTCTTATTGTTTATTATTATTTTTCCCCTTTTTTTTGCCGCTCTTTATAGGATATAAATTACTTTTCGCCCTATTTCTTTACCTCTTTTTTGAAAGATCTAGTTTCTCCTTTTCAGCCTGCGATAAAAATTTTTTTGAATATAAAATCTTTTCAGATCAATTTTTCAGCCTGCGATAAAATTCTACTTTATAGTTTAATTTTTTTGTATATACTGTAGTCAGAGTCTTTGGTCGCATTGTACATTTAAACTGCGACCTTAGTCCAAAGTCTTTGGTCACAGTGTACATGGTTAATGCGACCAAGGTCGCAGTGTTGTTATTGATAAAGATGGCCAGCAACTGCAATCTAGGGTTGCATTACATGGACTGCGACTTTGGTCGCAGTACGTTAAGTAATTAATTTTTTTTATATAATGTAGTCAGAGTCTTTGGTCGCATTGTACATTTAAACTGCGACCTTAGTCAAAGTCTTTGGTCGCAGTGTACATGGTTAAATGCGACCAAGGTCGCAGTGTTGTTATTGATAAAGATGGCCAGCAACTGCAATCTAGGGTTGCATTACATGGACTGCGACTTTGGCCGCAGTACGTTAAGTGAGTGTTGTTTTATTAAGTGTTGTTTTGGATTAAGTCATTTTTTGAATCTAAATGAAAATGAAAAGTTGTCTGTTGTCTGATGCGACTTGGAGTCACTCCGTGAGACGCGACCTGTCATAAAGATTTTATGAGATCTTTTTAACGTCAAGTCTACGTTGACGAACCCGCACCATTCGTTGTTTCCCGAAGCGGTTGTCCACGCGTCGGCTCTTCATTGGGTTTAGGCGTTAATGTCTTTTAATGCCAAACCGGCGCTGGCGGTTGGAGACCATTAATGCCGACGATTCTAATTAATGAACCATTAATTATGGTTATTATGGGCTGCCTATAAATATGTCTCACCCTCTCCCTTTAACAGCCCATAATTAGACTGTCATCATTCGAGAGCAATTGCTCTAAGAATTTTCGCCTTCTTCAGAGTCTCTAACAGGGGCCTGCCTCCATGGATGAAGATGACCCTATGGACGAACTTGATCGATGTTCGTCCACAAGGGAAAGAGTCATAGACCTCATCGTCCGCAAGAGAATAAGTCATGGTCCTCGTCGTGCGCAAAAGAATAAGTCATGATCCCTGACGAGGACTTAAGCCTCACCGAGATCTGCTCTGACTTGATGCACCAGTCAAGCTTGCTGATAACGGATGGTCAGAGTGGGTATGGCGGCGGGGGATGTGGTGGATATAGTGCTGGGTAGCATACCTTGTGAGGTCTCACAACCTCCTCTCTTACCCCAGAAGTGACATCGAGGAAACTCTATGCTCACTGGATAACCTTCTGGTGAAGAGATGTTCATCAACGAAAGATCGTATCCCGGCACTTTGGAGGGTCATTGGAATCGGAGGATTCTGCTGCCACCAGACCTCAAGAAGAAGATTGCTCTTAGTCAACAAGGGCTCTTTTTTTATGTTTAGTCTTCTTGGCTCTTTTGATGTTTAGTCTTCTTTATACTGCTATATTGTAACACTCAATCTTATTGTATAAAGAGCTTTTGTATCATTTTTCACATGCCTGGAGATAAATGTCTGGACATAAATAAAAGACACTCAATAACACCACTGCTCTTAGTCAACAAGGGATCTTTTTGATGTTTAGTCTTCTTTGTACTGCTATATTGTAACACTCAATCTTATTGTTAAGAGATCGTTTTGTATCATTTTCACATGCCTGGAGATAAATGCCTGGACATAAATAAAAAGCATATTTGTTTTTTTAATAAATTACGAACTTGGTCGCAGCCATGCATTGCAAACAAATAACTATGACTATAGATGACACTACGACCAAGGTCGCATAAGATACATTGCAAACAGTAACTACTGCGACCAGGGTCGACACTGCGACCAAAGACTGCGACTAAGCAACTGCTGCGGTGACGTGTCACCTCGTCGTAGTGTTGTTGTTGATTAAGACTAAAGACCAGCAATAGCGACCAAGATTGCAGATTATTTTTTAAGACTGCGGCCATCAACTGTGACCATGTCGCAGTGTTGTTGTTGATTATTTATAAAGACCACCAACTGCGACCAAGGTCGCAGTGATGTTGTTGATTAAGAGTAAAGACCAGCAACTGCGACCAAGGTCGCTGTGTATTTTTATTAAACACTAACACCTACACTGCCATCAAGGTCGCAGTTTATTTTATTAGACTACGGTCGTTTATTTTATTGAGACTAACGGTCAGAAACTGCGACCAAGGTAGCAGTGTTGTTGTTGGTTAAGACTAAAGTCCAGCAACTGCGACCAGGTCGCAGTGTATTTATTAAGTCTGCGTCCAGCAACTGCAACCAATGTCGCAACCTTTCATTTTAAAAATTTATAAGGGTGAAGTAATATAATTATTTACTGCGTCCATGGTCGCAGTATATTCGTTTTAGCGTAAAATATTTAAAATGAAGGTTTGTAACAATTGTACAGCATTTCAACAAGACATAGTAGTAAAAAAATGTAATTCACACAAATTAACTTTAGAAAACAGATTTATATATATTTAAAAAAACAAAATACAATTTTTTTAAACTTCTAATCCTCGTCATCACCATCGTAATGAGAAAGAAGTTTGCGACTTTGGTCGCAGTACTGAAGGAGTCGCATTGCTATACGATAGCATGTTTCCTCCGGTATTCTTTATTCTGTATTAAGTATGCGACCGTGGAATATTTTTTTACGTTTCAATGCTAGAAGTCGCAGTCGTCATATAAAAGGGGTATTTTTGTCAATTTGTTTTCACGATTGTTTAGGCGGGATTTTTTGATTTTTTTGACGCCCACACTCTGCGACCGATGTGTGGCATATATTCATCCACGTCCCGCAGGCTGAGAAACTCTCTCAGCCCGCAGGCTGAGGTACAGTATATATAGGGCTTACTGTACCTCAGCCTGCGGGCTGAGAGAGTTTCTCAGCCTGCGGGACGTGGCTGAATATAGGCCACACATCGGTCGCAGAGTGTGGCGCCACAAAAAATCAAAAAATCCCGCCTAAACCATCGTGAATCAAATGACAAAAATACCCCTTTTAAATGACGACTGCGACTTCTAGCATTCAAAAGTAAAAAAACATTCCATGGTCGCAGACTTAATACAGAATAAAGAATACAAGACAAAAAATGCTATCGCATAGCAATGCGACCTCCTTCGGTACTGCGACCAAATTCGCAATCTTCTTTCTCATTCCTTATGTAAAAGAAGTAATTAATATTATATCTACCGTGATACAACACCAGTCTAGAAAAAAGAGATGCACTAATGTTAATCTCGAGAAAGGAAAGATGTGCACCATACGTATCTAAAGATATAGCCAAACAATTCTATAAAAGTTAATTTGTACTTCGGATTCTCCAGCAATAAATCTTCATTAAATATTTAGTTTTTTTTACCACTTCCTACCATACTCAACCCTCACCTGTAACAATATTATTACTATTCATGTTCTTCCACATATTGACCTTTATATAATGCTTGTAACTAATATATTACCTCATACCTAAAAACTATATTTTTGCTCTTCCTTTTCAATTTGATTTCAAAACTTTCAAAAAAAATTCATTCTTGAATCATGTCTTCCCCACTCCTTCCTCTGAACACTCAGAATTCAACTTCAATCAATCCCCCACCGGTCCTTTGTCTTTAGGATATTCTAGTGAATCTGATACCAGTCTGGACTTCACTCCTTTTGACTATCTCACTACATCAAATAATGTATTAACTGATCCTCCTATTCATGATGATACTGAATTTTTCATGTGCGTTTAGTGAAGAAGACATTATTCCTCTGCCACTTGACGGAGACATGCTTGATGAAAGCATGTCCTCTGATGCTGTAGGCTCGCTTCCTAGCAACGGGTCAGACGAAGAGCTTGATAGAGACGATCCATTCTGGGAGTTCATCGGTGAAACAAAAAAAACCTCAAGATGATGAGGAAATAAGTGATGAAGAGAAGAGCAGAAGAATGAGACGATGAATCTGCTTATGATGGTGATAATGACGAGAATTAGGATTTCCTGATCTTCTGATATTCAATATATTTTGTCTTCTTTTAAAAGCTTTTAATTCTATTTTTTTTGTAAGGTCTCTTTCTCCTATATTAACTTATAAGCTCTTTTAATTAAATATCCAAACTGCGACTGCTGCTCTTAAACACTGCGACCATAGTCGCAACCCTGCTACGGATGCAACTTATGGTCGCAGTTAATCATTTATCATCAGTTCCCAATGCGACTTTGGTCGCAATAATGTACTGTTTTGGAGTTCAAAGTAATTTAAGTTATAGTGTATTAACTTTTAAACTGTTTTGGATAACTGAACAGTCACCTAGGAAGTATACATTTTTTGGGAAAAGATAGAAAATATATTTGAGAGATATTCACTGGTCCCGAGAGCTTAACCTTTTAGAATTCCGGGATTAAATACATAAAGGGTCATGAGCAAAGGATTAAAAACATACTAAGTTATTTTTTGCTCAACTCGTTACTCTCACTGTTCCGAAAATACATTCAAAAATGTCTTCACCATCACCACCGTCTTCACCGGAAAGAAGCCAATCATCAAATGATGATTTTATGTTTAGTTCTGAAACAATGTCTCACTATGGGTCAGAATCTGAGCTTGATACAGACGACCCTTTCTGGGAGTTCATTGATGAACCAAAACACAAACATGAAGAGGAAGAAAGCGACGATGAGACTGTACCTGAAGAGGAGGAAGAGACGAAGACGAAAGCGTACAGAAGCGAAAGCATGACTCTTGACGAGGAATCTGATTACTAGGTGATGACGACGATTAGAAGTTAAAAATTGTATTTTTTGTTTTCTTTTTAAATATATATAAATCTGTTTTCTAAAGTTATTTGTGTGAATTACATTTTTACTACTATGTTTTGGTTGAAATACTGCGACCATGGACGCAGACTTAATAAATACAATGCGACCAAGGTCGCAGTCGCTGGTCTTTAATCTTATCACAACACTGCTACCTTGGTCGCAGTTTCTGACCGTAGTCTTTATAATATAAACTGCGACTTGATCGCAGTTGTTGGTATTTAGTCGTAATAAAATACACAGCGAACTTGGTCACAGTTGCTGATCTTTACTCTTAATCAACAACATCACTGAAATGTCGACCTTGTCGCAGTTGGTGGTATTTATAAATAATATCACAACACTGCGACTTTGGTCGCAGTTGATGAACGCAGTCTTAAAAAAAATAATCTGCAACCTTGGTCACAGTTTTTTGGTCGCAATTTCGACCCTTCGCAGTTGTTTCTGTTTGCACTGTAGTCTTATGCGACCTTGGTCGCAGTGTGGTCTCTGGTCCAAGTTGTTTTGTTTGCAATGCATGACTGCGACCAAAGGTCGTAGTTTTATAAAAAACAAATATTGTTTTTTTTTTATTTTCACGCATTTATCTCCAGGCATGTGAAAATGATAAAAAAAACGATCTCTTATACAATAAGATTGAGTGTTACAATATAGCAGTAGAAAGAAAACTAAACATCAAAAAAGCCATTGTTGACTAAGAGCATGTGTTGTTATTGAGGTCTTTTTAATTTATGTCCAGGCATTTATCTCCAGGCATGTAAAAATGATACAAAACGATCTCTTATACAATAAGATTGAGTGTTACAATATAGCAGTACAAAGAAGACTAAACATCGAAAGAACCAAGAAGACTAAACATCAAAAGAGCCCTTGTTGAATAAGAGCATTGGTGGTTATTGACGTCCACGTGTACTAAAAAACTGTGACGTCGAGGACCATGACTTCTTCCCTTGTGGACGAATATCGATCAAGTTCACCGGCCAAATATTCTCCCACATGCCCAGCGAACCTGAAAAAGGACAATCAAGCTCTGGGTCTTCTTCGTGCATAGGGTCATCTTCATCCATGGAGGCAGGCACCTGTTAGAGACTCTGAAGAAGGCGGAAATTCTCAGAGCAATTGCTCTCAAATGAACACAGTCTAATTATGGCTGTTAAAGGGAGAGGGTGAGCCCTATTTATGGGCAGCCCATAATACAGCTTCGGAAAACAGCGAATGGTGCGTGTTCATCAACGTAGACTTGACGTTAAAAAGATCTCATAAAATCTTTATGACAGGTCGCGTCTCACGGAGTCGGTCCCAGTCGCATCAGACACAGACAACTTTTCATTTTTTCATTTACATTCAAAAAAATGACTTAATACAAAACAACACTTAATAAAACAAGA